>OZ038505.1:43074015-43081515 GCA_964036315.1 Acanthosepion esculentum
GTCCAGAATCGGCTTTTGCCATTTAACCAATAGATTCTTCATATGGTTCCATCCTAAATTGGCATTCGAACAACATTTGATGCAAAGATTGTTTGAGGAAGGTTTATTGAAGCGTTAAAAGGGAAAAATTCCCGAAGAGCCTCTTATTAACCCCAGATTTACAGTAAACGTGCGAAGAAGGAGGGGGTATTCATGCGTTGCACTTGCAGTTGAATCAAGATCTGACGCTTCATCACTGTTTTTGTTTGATTATTAGATTTGTGAACAATGCCATACTATTTGAAAGTTATTACGGCCATAGGAAATTTACTGAATATCTAAAACATTGAAATAATTTAACCCCGAGCAACGACCACAAAATAAGGTTTTATTGATGGAATTCCTTTATTAAGAACAATGAAATACTTGCGAAGGACATACCGTAAAAAAAGATGAGGTGGGGAGTTGCTTAGTATACAAACGGATGATGCATACAAACGGATGATGCATACAAACGGGGACACAGGCAGACATTTCATGACAGGGGGTGCGGGTATACAGGGGGTGCGGTTATACAATTGCAGCCTTGTTCACCTCGGCTAGTATATTATAAAACCCTTTAGAAAAAGTAATTCTCTCTTCATTCAGTTTTTAAGCGATACTTTGAAATCCAGCTTTTGACATATATCGTATATTTTTTTACTGATTTTCACCTAATACAAGGCCCAAGAGCAACTCAAGGTAGAGGGTAACTGTCTGGAGTTATATTAGCGTAGGAAAGGAAAACGTTAGGAGTATAGAGCTGAAGTAGACTTTTAGAATGAAACCCAATCCTGAACAGGAAACAAGGGATAAACTTCTACTCCTTTTCAAAAAACCAAGGATGAGTGTGAACCGAACGATAGGCGAAACTGTTTAGTATTATTTGTCTTTTGAACAGGAGTAGGGGTTTATCCCTTGTTTCATGTTTAATGTTGGGTTTCCGTTTCTTTCTGAAGTCCTCTAATCTTACGCAACTCAACACAGTAGCCCTCTATCTTGAGTAGCTCTTGGGCCTTGCATTTGGTGAATATTAGTAAAAAATATCTTGTTTAACAATATATATATATATATATATGTGTGTGTGTGTAGATGTTTGTGTGCGCTTTTATGTGTGTGAGTGTATGCGCGCATGTGTGTATGAATGAGAATGAGAGTGCGTGATTTTTGTTTTGTTTATGTATGTGTGTATCCCAAAATTTAATTCTCGTTGCTTGCTCAGTGCCCTTTGGTGAAAGCCACGCTGCCATACCCAACTCGAAAAGAATGGAAGATGAGCTGTGATATCCTCAATTAACAACGAGAACTACACAAAAATACAAAGATATCATTCCGTAATATTAAAATACAAAATAGATTGTTTACGATTCTGACAACATTGAGTTCTTGATAATGTCCTCGACAAAAAAAAAGAACTTTGAAGAGTTTACCAATAATTTTCAACCGGGCGAGCAGCAACTGATTTGAAAAGTGGAAGAATACAATAAACATTTAAATAGGAAGAGACTTTACCGGTTGAATTTAATCCAACTTGTTTAAATAAATTGTCACTGCTTAAATATCGATAGATAAATAGACTGAAAGATAAAGAGAGAGTTAAAGAGAGGACAAAAACACGTTGGTGTACCTGGAAACGATCTTTTTGTTTTTTGTTTTTTTACGCTTCCTCAAAAATCCATGTTTTTTTCTTTTGGTTTGATCATTTTGCTTTTCCTCCTTAAGATTTTAATTTCTATTTTACAAGTTCAAGTTTTCATATTTTGAAACTCGCTCTGGTTTAACTCGCAGTATCGTAGATTTTATCATAAAATTATTTTCTAAATTACTTTGTTTAAAAATTTAATTATTTAAATTTGCCATTTAAGTATGTAACTTTTAACATTTCTGTTTAAAATATTTGATGTTCTTTAGTTTTATATTTAGAATTTCGTTCATGTAATTTCAACAATCCTACGAATGCCGTTGGCCTCTCGAATTTTCACAGGTAAATCCAGATGCGATTTTAATTAAATTTGATTGCTTTAGGATCACTGTTTGTTGAGATACGCGCTTGCATATGAATGCGTACTCATATTAGGTGTTCTTCATCACACACAAATATATAGATAGATAGATATAGAGGGAGAGAGTGGGGAGAAGTGGATTCGGCCATCGATTCTAATATATCAGTCCCCCATCAGTTCAGAATCAAAGTGAACCGCTAGATTATAGCGCACACAGATGTTTTGATTATAGTTGTAATGGCTTGGGGACTCTGCCACACTTTTCTACAGAAATAAGAACAAAGAAATCGTGCACAGTGCCCAACAAAGTCTGAGAACAGCTCTCCTTAGGTTGAACTCTGAAATTGTCCTCTCTTAGCTTGGTTTAGCCATAGTCTTCATTACTATTTGGCCCTTAACTGAGGTAAAATCCACTCATGCCTTTTTTAAGAGTAGCAGCACGAAAAGAATGAATCGACCAGAAAAATCAAGGATTACAACTCAAACACGTGTACCCACAAAGAAAATAAAGTTTATAGTAATGAATAATAATAACGGATGAAAAAAAAATTCCAAAAATTACAGTTAGCTAAAGCTAGCAGATATAGTTTCGTAAAAAGCCCATTAATAAACCTACTTTCCTTAAATATGTAATGCACTATCAGATTGATCTCTATGGCAGAACATTTAACGGGATAATAGCTCAAAAAGTGTTTTTCTGATGAAAATTCGACACAGGTTCGATACTTGTCATATGTAAAAGATATAGATACGTCGACGTCTCAACGAGAAAATGCATTCCTTAAATACTTGCGTATCATGCAATCTTTGAAGACCTAATTTTGAAGCTTATTTGGCTATAGTTAATTGAATGTATAGTTTGATCAACGGCGTAGCCAGTGTCAGCAGTAGATACGTTAATTTTATATCTCGTGTATGATGCGACCTCTTTAAAAAGTCGCATGATACGCAAGTATATACGATAATATAAATAAGTAAATATAATTGTGGACATTGAATTCAACACGCAGAGGCGACAGTCTGTTTCATGCTAAACTCCATTGATTGTCACGCCATTGCGTTTAGCATGAACCACTATGTCGGCGCTGAGTACTGACATCAATATCAACTTTAACCCATGAATATAGCATACCTTAAAAATTTATTGTACCATATATATATATATATGTGTGTGTGTGTGTGTGTGTGTGTGTGTGTGTGTGTAATATATTATATATACATAATATATACGTTTCTATAAAGTACTGTGCAAAAGTCTAAGGATATCTGAAACTATTGTAAATTTCTAATAAATTTTCATATAAAAAGTGGATATTTTTATTATGCTGTATTTGAATGATACTTTAATCATATTGGAGCCACTTTCATAAATCATTATCATTTTTAGCATGAGTTCTGAATGAGAATAATAGATCAGAGACACCACACCAAAACAGAAGTGTAAACTTCTTGGCTCCTGACATATTTGTCTGGGTTTTTTTCACCAATGAAAAGGCAAATTCTTTCTGGGGATTGAACCGTTTTTTTCTTCCACGTACAATAGATTTTGACATAGAATTCTTGCATTCTTTTATTACTTGACATCAAGGCGCAGATTTCCAAAGAAACCAGAATGAAGGTCGTGAAGGTAGTCAAGAATATAAACCGGCGAAAAGTCACCAGGAACTTGGAATATGAAGGAACGGCATTGGGGAAAATCCCTTTAAGTTTCTCGAAGTCTCAAAGCACTAAAAGTGTTTTGAACCAACCTATAGACTCCTTCGAAAACGACAGCATATGATAATGCAGAAACGGATCGGAATAGCAAAAAGCTCAATGAATAACTAATAAACAAAGGATGAGTGGACGCAACGTTTCAATTTGGTGTCAGTAAATAACGCTAAGTGCATCCTTCAAGAAAATGGAATGGAGAGATTCATTTCAAAGAAGATAACAGCTTTAAACAAAAAATCATGAACTGTGGATACAGATGCTTGGAATAAAGTGTTGCATACTACCTCTTTTCTGCGGGGGTCGTGGCCACTGCATCAAATAAGCAAAATGTTGTACAGCCCCCTTGTTCTGGAGGTCCATTGGTTGACGGTCTTGAGGCGATCATTATAAAGTTGACTTCCTCTCTTTCTTCTCTCGGCCGGTTGATCGTTAGTTTTATTTTAGTTCGGAGGTAAAATGAGAACTTCAACAAAAGGAATTTTGTCTTACTACTTTATTAAACACAACGACGTGTACATTTTTAACTAGCCAGTGAGGTCGCTCTATCATCCCCACTGGGGAGCAAGCTCCGTACACAAAAATAACACGTGTACATTCTTCGACGTGTAAAACTTCATTCTCTGACATCACTTTCTGCCACTCTAATATTCGCATGTTAGTTTTAATCTATCAAAAATGACCTCCTCTGTTTTGTCTACCATCTGACCATAAAGGTCAGCTTCAGAAGGTCTGAGCCAAAATACACTGCCACTAAAAAATAATAGTCTGAAACTATTATTTAACAAAAACACATTCAGCGATGAAACGAATATGTAGCTACATTCTAATCAGTGTGAATTCAGTGTAAAAATCAGTGCCAGAAGACTGACAGGAAACTGAAATGACCAACGTTGCACAACGAAGTCAATGAAATTTTGGGGATAATAGTCTGATGCTTTAGGGCTATATGAAAAAGGATGGTTCAAGAAAATTGTTTAAAATTGACAATAGCTTGAATATTGTGAAATACATCCTGTTACTAAAGGAACATCTAATACAAGGCTTGAATGAAGACGAGATGTGTGAGCATTATGGAGCTCCATATCGCAAATTGCATGTGATACAAAAGAGATTGATTAATGAATTTCACTGTATTGAAAGATTGGTCAGATTAGAGCGCTGACTTAAATCAAATGTTGACAGGACTAATGAGTGGGAATTCATCAAAAGAACGCTCGTGCTCTCGAGTGGTGCCAGCCCAACCACAGGGAATGGTATTTAGTACCTGTGAAGGTGATGTAGGATCTGTAAGCATGCCATCCCAGGCGCATTGAAGTAATTATTCAAACTACAGAAAGCCACACAAAATATCAACAATGCGCATTAACTTATTGAAATCAAAATTGTATAATGTTGTGGATTCCTGGAATGGAATCCTGCACAAATAAATAAACAACGCCAGTAATTGAGATAGAAAAATAAGTGTATTAAACGTAAGAATACAGACTTGAAGTGAAGATTAGTAGTCCAGGAATGCGGGTTAGTAGAAAGTATATGTACAAGTCTCTGTAAGTGAAGCCGTAATTATCTCTCTCTAATATATGGGTAAAAAGCAGGAGAGACCGAGTTCTATAACCTCAGATGGCAACTACCGCTGAAAGAAATGACAACCTACCTCGTCAGTCATGTATCTTTCGATAGTCCTCTCTCTCTCTCTCTCGCTCTCTCTCTCTCTCTCTCTCTCTCTCTCTCTCTCTCTCTCTCTCTCTCTCTCTCTCTGTGTGTGTGGACTCTCGTATAACTCGCTCTGAACACCCTGTGTACTGTCTCCGTATCTCTAACCCTGACTCAACGTACCTCAACCCGCAGGTATTCTCTCTGTCAATATTATAAGTATACTTTGGATGAGTCCATCTTGTGTAAAAGGGGTCTTCCCCACAACATATAACAACTTTTCATAACAGAGTAATGGATTGCGACTCTAGATTAAGAAAACTGTGTGCCGAGTTCGAATTCCAGTCACTTTCTTTACATTCACTTACATGCTAATAACCTTGGGAGAGGTCTGAATCCAGCTCTTCTCCCAGCAGTTATGAGTTAATAGTTATAGTCTTGAGCGGTAACCGGTCTAGGAGAAGAAAACTCTGAATTCAAAACTGTATGTAGTCTTAACAAAGGATATATTATCCAGATAAAAAAAAAATTGTCGACTCCTTCCATAAAAGATATTTTCTGTTTGAAAACGCAGCATCTGACATGGTTTATATCAGGTGGCTGAAATATTTATATCAGGTGGCTGAAATATTTTGCATGTTCACAATGCAGAAAAATCCGATGGATAAATTCAATAGACATAAAAATACCTATCCTTTTTAATAACTATGTGCATATATATATATATATATATATATATATATATATATGTGTGTGTGTGTGTGTGTGTGTGTGTGCGCACGCGCGTGTGTGTGTGTGTGTGTGACGTTTCATCCGTTAAGATTTCATCGGATAAATGCGTCACAACAAACTTTAAATTTGTCATATTTTTTTAAATACTGTTTGATGATACATCAAATGATACAAAATTACATATCGTTATATCATATATATATATATATATATATATATATATATATATATATATATATATATATATATATAAGAAAATGTTCACGTGTGTTTATTATATCATGTAAAATAGATAGGTTAGTTAATAAAACAAGGACAAACGAAAGGGTAACAATATAATCAGTACGAAAAACATTTATTAAGTATTAATTATTAACCATATGACAGAAATGAAGCACAGAAAGAGATGTTTTAAGGACGGTATTTTGGGATACGCCTACGAGAAACATCAGTAGAGAAATAAACAGGAATGGGAATTACTCACCGGCAGATGTTTTTGTGGGCGTTGTATTTACTGGTGGAGATCATATTATTAGCAAAATCCGAACTTGCTGAGTGAAACTTTTTATGAAAATAAACCAAAATTTTAAATTTTGATCGGTGTAAAAACGTTAGGCCGGTCTATTCTTAATAGTAACAGGAGTGGAAGATTAAGATTGTAAACATAGATGAAGAGAGTTATAGGTTTCAGCGTGGGGAAGACTTCGCGCGTTTAGTCAGTGTGGACGAAAATTGTTAGACCAAGTTGTCAATTTCAGAACGACATCAATTTCAGGGAGACGGGCTGTAGTTAGGATAAAACATCTGACGAGACAAAAAATGAGGAGGAACAACGGAATATAGAGTAAAAGAAATAAACTGAAAAGAAGAAAGGGAAAGAACAAATAAAATGATAAAACTTTTGGATAAAAATTTGGAAATCTATTGTTTAAAATTTGCAGAAAAAAATCAGGAAAAACTGCGGGGAAATGTGTATATATATAAAGGTGCGCAGGTGTACATAACAGTGTGTAAATATACGCAAGCCACCACACAAACCTATGAATCTCAATACACGTAAAGATGTAAATACATAATACAAGAGGTCACAAAAGGAAAAGTGGTCATCATTTCAACTTAGAGCTGAATACGTTCTTATTTTTCAAAGTAGAGTCCAATAGCGTTATAAAAACCTCGGAGAATTCCAGTTAGACATCTTCAATCGTTTCTAAGATACATCGGTTCCAATCTTAATCTAACAAATGGACAATTTTGCTGTTACACGATTTGTACAATTTTGGTGTTACAACATATCTATATCTATATCTATCTATATATCTCTATATATATATATATATATATATATATATATATATATATATATGTATCTCTCTCTGTCTCT
>OZ038505.1:43086515-43216515 GCA_964036315.1 Acanthosepion esculentum
AAAGCACTGAATAGCTGTCATGATTGCGGCATTTTGATTTCCGGCATAAATCATCTTGGTGCAGTTTACCTTTTCCAATATTCAAGTGGCTTCCGCACGTCCATCTTTGACGAAGGTAAAACTGTTCGCTGTTTACAAATATTCCAAACCAATTTAAAGAATACAAACATTAAACTCTGTCAAATTTAGCCTGAATACCCTGTATATTAGACAGACATGTTGAGTAGAGATACCTGTTTATTAAGCCGTGTATATCTATGTCTGTCGGTCTGTGCATTCGAGAGTCTTAATAAAGAAAATGCGCCAATTCCTTAAGAACACACACACACACACACACACACACACATATATATATATATATATATATATACATATATACATATATATATATATATATATATAAATATATATATATATATATATATATATATATATATATATATATTTGTGAGTGTGTGTGTATGTGTGTGTGTGTGTCTTGGTATGATGCATAATAGTATTCGGAACAAAAATGATGATAGAAATTGGAAGGGTTTATCAACGACGTGTTTCGACGACGTCTGTTGGTCTCTTCTTCACGTCGGAATGAAATACAAAACTGTCTGTAATGGATTTTTGAGGATAAGATGGCAATAAATCAAATTACTTCATCAGATCCGACGGCCAGAAACCTGATTTGTCATATATATATATATATATATATATATATATATATATATATATATATATATATATATATATATATATACAGTAAAAATTTGAATTAATTTTACACACACAAAGCTGTGAATTAGAAATAGAAATATCAAAATGTTGACATGTAATGAGTAAATTACATATCAAAATACTGACACTTTTAGATGTGAGTTGCCTTCAGCAGTTTGTTTTCTTATGAGAAGATGAAAAGTGAGACTGAAAAAAGGCTATTTTCAATGTTTAAACATTTGGTCAGATTTTAGGAAGATGGTTGGATCAGTGCCTCCTCGTATAATATATTCTCAGAGAATATTTCCAAGAAAACCAGTTTGTTTACGTGCTCATCTCTTTCAGTGGCCATGTGCCAGACCAATCAAATAGGATAAATCCCGTAATTTATTGAACGGTCTCTCGTACATTATTCTTGAAGGAATCTGTTTATTATTTCCTTTCGATTCATAATGTATACAATGCAAGCTTATTATGTAATGATATGATAATATAAAATATTAACAACCCTAGAGGCATCAGTTTCATCGAGCGCTGACCTGAGGCAAACCGCAGAGGGTCTATCGTGGTCGAGGTTGTCGTATTGAATGAATTTGATTTAGCCTGTTTTTCTCTGTACTGACCAATGACGTCACTATGGTTAATATTTCTGTAAATTAAGCAGAAAGATGCGAATAATGATCATCCAAACACAATTAGTACGAAAAAGTTGTGAAATAGCCTGGACCTGAATTTGATCCTGTTTTGGCAAATACCCTTTCCGTGTTTGTAACATTGCCTTGACTTGTATTTACCTATTACAAGATATTAGAGAGAGGTGGAGGGAGAGAGAGAGAAAAAAAACTGTGGAAAAGGCGGGAAAGAGAATGGAAGCCGAAGAGAATTAGTGTTAAATGAGTATCTGGGGAGAAGGTTGTTCACACGAAGATGGGCGTTTCGTGGAAGAATCGATGAAAACAGTATTTTCTTCACCCTCATCATCTTGCCGTTTGTCTTCCTGTCTCTTCAAACATATATATATATATTGCACTGACTGACGATTGCACTAGCATGAAACAGACTGTCGCCTCTCTAAGTGCTGACTTCCATGTCCACTTTTATATTTACACACGCTCTATCTCTGATATTGAGCACTTTATCCCATAAATATAGCACACTTTAAGACTATATTTCTTCATATATATATATATATATATATATATATATATATATATATATATATATATATATATATATATCCGAACGTAATGAGAACGAGAATAATATATAAATTCTAACGTTCACACCATTAATACAAAAGAGGGCTCAATACCGAGAGTAGTGCAGTAATTATTTACTATACTTTTTTCATATAGACAAAAACAATTTACACGCTACAAAGATGCAACCTTGTTTCGGTGCATTTAGTTGCACCTCGACTGGTGGGAACCAAAATGGTTATGAACAATTCTGTTTCTGTTTGAAAGCAGGCCGCTCGTAGAATGTCACTTCCTTTTTTTCTATTTGTTTGCTAAAAAAAAAAACATTTTACGACGGGACATATTTATCCTTATACGTCTCCTCTTAATTTTTTTCAAAGAAACAGAAAAAAGAAAGTGACGTTACATGAGCGGCCTGCTTAAAAATAGAATTATTCTTAACCATTTTCGTTCTCACCAGTCGAGGTACAACTAAATGCACCGAATCATAATTACATCTTTGTAGTGAGTAAATTGTTTTTGTCTATATGAAAAATTACAATACATACATACATACATACATATATATATATATATATATATATATATATATATATATATATATATATATACGAGATGCATTCCAGAAGTTTTGAGACTTTTTTAACGGTCCTATAAGGAGGCCTTCCAAAAGCTTGGCAGAGTATTGCGAGACAGGAGGATCGCTTTCGTAACAAAGAAAATAGTACTGAGCTGCTACGTGACATCTATCCTCCTTTACGACAGCAAATATTGGACGGTCTCCTCAAAGATAAAGACGATACTCGAGGCGACGGAGATGTGGTTCTAGGATAATGAGGATATCATGGACCGACCGTGCGTGTGAGTAACGATGCGGTCTTGGAGAGGATGCAAACAAAGGAGAAGGCTTATATTTAACATCAGGGAGAAACAGCTGAAGTTTCTAGGACACATATTGAGAAAGGAGGGCCTAGAGAATCTGATACTCACAGGTTGAATAGAGGAAAAGAGAGACAAGGGGCAAACAACGCATGACATACCTTAAGCAAGTGGATGACAGAACGTGCTCTGGGGGAGGTGGCACAAGGACGAAACTTATTGAGAGCTACAAGGGACAAAGGACACGGTACATAAAGAGTAAGAAAGAAGGTTATTGGAATTTTAATATATCATTACTATACAGCTAAAAAGCTGATTTGCCAACTTTTTTTTATTCCAGATCTCAGGAGTCGGCTGTAATCGGCTCTTTGAACACACCCTTATAAACACTGGTTGTCACAGCTGACTAGTTTGCACAATGCAGTCGTTTCACGGAGACAATTTGAAAGCTCACCATGTTTAAAAAATATATATATAAAAATATAATATTGCAATGTATATAATATATTGAAATCTCTTCATTGATCGTTTTAATATTTTATATTAAAAATACATACTTGGATTATCCTTTCCACTTATGGATTTGATATCATTGGTATATATATATATATATATATATATATATATATATATATATATATATATATATATATATATATATATATATGCATGTTTCATTAATAACAAGACATGGTACTACTGTTAAACTTTTTATTTAATTTTCCTTGTGTTCGAACAAGAGCTTTCTTTTCTGGACAAAGGGTGTATAAGAACTGTCGAAATGTTCTATATTACCGAGCGCTTTCGGCTATACCTTTAGCCATTATCAAGGATGATTCGATTTTTCAGCTTAATTGAGTGTGTACGTTATGTGTATGTCTTAGTGTGTGGTAGGGATGTTTTTAATCTCCGAATACGGTTAGCACATTGTGGCCTTGTTCGTAGTTAATATTGTTAAGAGTTGGCTTTTTTCTTTTTTATTATTAAAGCTTCCATTCTTTTTAATCTTTTTTTACAGGTGGATGCAGTTAATATATTTGTGTTTTCTAATAGTATGTTTCTACTAGTATGGAGTAAATTTAGGGCCAAACTGCCACATCCAACCTAAGTTTGACCTCAACATTATCCTTGATAATGGCTAAAGGTATAACCGAAAGCGCTCGGTAATATAGAACATTTCGACAGTTTTTACACACACTTTGTCCAGAAAAAGGCTCTTGTTCGAACACAAGAAAAATTAAATAAAAAGATTAACCGTAGAAGCCTGTCTGTCGTTTTTAATGAAACATGCATAAACGAAGGATTGCTGATACAACTATACAACTATATATATATATATATATATATATATATATATATATATATATTTATATATATATATATATATATATATATATATATATATATATATATATATATATATATATATATATAAACATATATTGTTAAATATAATAGACGATGAATGTCTATTATGTCTGATCAGGAGCCGTTCTAATGTTCAAATGTTTGCTTTAATTTCTGGTTAAAATAAAGACAAAAATTGTCGAACATTTGCATATTTTCTATTAAGTTGGTTCTTGATCTAAGCTTTCGACTCACATTTTTGTTTTATTTTCACCCGAAATTAAAGCAAACATACGAACATAAAGACGGCTCATGATCAGACATAATAGACTTTCATTGTCTGTTATATTTAGCAATATATGTTTAAATAATGATCTGCTACTCCAATATATATATATATATATATATATATATATATATATATATATATATATATATATATATATATATATATATATATATTACTTCAAACAACATTATCATAGTGGATACTCGTGTTTGAAATAGACGGTTAATATTTTGTGTATGCATATATGTAGGAAAATGCAACATTAAAGGAAATATTGCATTTAATAATTTGCCCAGACCTATCTGTTTGTTAACGTCTATTTATTTTGTAGCTGGCTTGTGTGTGTGTCTGTGTGTGTCTGTGTGTGTGAGTGTTGCTTGATGTATGTATAACTGCTTAAGTGAGAAGGATATATATATATATATATATACATACATACATACATACATATATATATATATATATATATATATATATATATATATATATATATATATATATATATGATTGTCGGTGTTTGTATGGTGGAAAGACTTGTGCGACCCAATGATTCTGAGAGTAATGCCGTCGGAAGTTCTAACTTCCCGTTAGATCCATCCTTGTTTGTAAGGTCGAAAACGTGGACCCGGACTAAGTCAGACTAATCCCCAAAAACCCAACGGTGGAACAAGCGGATGACAATTACTATAGATCTCATCGGTTTTAATCAATCAATGAAGAGGACTATGCATGTCGGACATGATACAGAAAGTGCCACTCGAAATTATAATAGAGTCAGCAGCTTTCCTTAACAGTTTCATACCTGAATTCTGCAGGTATCATTCCATACCGCAGAGGAGGGTTATGAAATCAAATGTGTTGGTCACTCCCAGGCAAGTTGAGTTTCACCTTAAACAAATACACGCCATCGACACTTGCTTCTACTCTGATATTATCCACCTACAAGCACGGACGATAGGAAATGGAAGACTGTTAAAACTGGATACTTCTAGTCAAGAACATGCGCGTTCCACAACGCCGCCATCATAAAGAAAACGATTAGCAAGAAAGTAATTAAATTCTTGGATCCGAGATAAAGCCGACGATATATATATATATATATATATATATATATATATATATATATATATATATATATATATATATATATAGAGAGAGAGAGAGAGAGAGAGAGAGAGAGAGAGAGAGAAATACTTTTTTTTTATCCGACATATCTTTTGTACTTTAAACGTTAAAGGTTAGTAGACGAACAAAAATACTAAATAAAATAAACGTGGCGTCCACTCAAATATGCTCATCTACTAAAAATAACGTTTAATTAATATATGTGCGTGTGTCTGTGTGCCTGAGTGTATGTATTGTGTGTGTGCACGTGCATTTGTGGGATGCGTGTGAGTGAGTGAGTGAGTGAGTGAGTGAGTGAGTGAGTGAGTGAAAGACAATTTTGTGTTTGTGCCAGGGAGAGAGGAGAAACAATATATATATATATATATATATATATATATATATATGTGTGTGTGTGTGTGTGTGTGTGTGTGTGTGTGTGTATGTATATATGGAGAAAGAGAAAGTCAGAGCAATAGAAGGAGAAATAAACAGGAGCAACAGAGACTCCGTATTTGAAAGCAAGAGAGAAATCGAGCGAAAGTGGAAGAGGGGAAAGGAGAAAGAGAGAAAGAGAAAGTGAGAGAGAGAGAGAGTGAAAGAGAGAGAGATGTATTTGTATTAGACGCAGTGCACAAGCGTGATGGTTTCGCGGCGTGCTATTGGCGCCACCCGACCAAAGCCGTTTAGCCTGATCACCCACAAGAGACTCTATTTCGACGGTCATTCCACCGGCCATTACTTCCAACGAAGGGAGATAACCTTTGGGAATGGACAACCGTCGCCTTTATTTCACTTGCCTCCATCATCATTAATACACGGCCGTTTTAATAAGTTTGCCAGTGAAATGAGAGAATGGTAAGGTGAAAACTAATGAACACGTCCAGCAGCGTCAATGTTCATAGTTTACCATATTGGAGAAAATCTAAGAACCATTATATATTTGAACGTCAAGTACAAAATCATAATAAAATCCACATCTTGACTGAAGGTCTAAAAGTATCTGGCTTGTAACTTTTAGTGCCTCAAAAAGAAAGGCTGTGCCATTTCGTCACCACAAATCAGTTTTCATCACCACGGATCAGAGTTTTCATCACTTCCGATGAGTGGCTGTTGTCTCAATGAAACTCCTTACTTTGAAAGTCTGTTGGGATTTAAGTTCGTTCAAGACCTCGTAGAACTCATATGCGTGAATCGTTGCTAAAGATGCTGAGAAAAAAAGTTGCGGCTCATTGTACAGCGGCAGAAACTGCTTGATACGTCTGTCATGCTTTAATCTTTACAAAACGAAGTTAAGACCAAAAATGGAGAATTACTATCATATGTGTACTGGAAGTGGTCAATCCTCACTTTCTTGTTTTGATAGTATTTAAAAGTGTTTACGCAGCCTTGTGGGCGATGAATTATTTTCCACTCTACAACCTCTTTGCCACAGTCGCAACGTCATCAAGTGCCGTAACTATTCGATAATTTAATTCGATTAATTCATTATTTTCCGTGGCCAAACTTTCTGTTGTTCTATCTGGATGACTTCGGCAAATATTTGTTTCTCTAAGATTAGTCGGACACAAGGCCACAGTAATGGAGTTTTTTAAGTAAAAGTCAAACTGGCTACAATGGTTTATGATACTACACTCTGAGTTTAAAAAATAAGCAATTGCAGTTTTTTAAGGATGTGCTGGTAGCGTAAAAAGTTTAAATTTAAAATTTAAACGTCGTCTCTCCTTCATGCGCATGTTTAGTTTTATCAATGCCAACATCACTGTAGTCCGATGAAGTTCTAAACGACATACGTGTCACACAATATTTTTTCTACTTTATCATTAATTTTCATAAAGCTGCGTACATACGAGCTGTTTTGAACATTCCGACCTGTTGCGCGGTCTTGATGCAACTAGACAACCAACCAGAAAAGATCTTAATGCGCACGTGCGAACGTATACTCTCCCGTGAGTTCTTTGTGATTCTCGGGGCCATTTTTAATAATAGATCTGAGAAATTGGTTGTATATTTCTTACAATAATGGACACCATCTCCAAAGCCCAAGAGCCACTCTAGTTAGAGAGCTATATCTTAAGAGGCAAACACCTTCTTAGGAGTCGATTGCAAAGAATAGAGATTCGTGAAAAGAAGCTGCTCGAGTGGAACTTACATCTCACCAAAGGAATATGAAGAGATTGTGGGTTGTTAGATGAACAGTGCGTAGCTTGGTGGGGTTTGCTGTTAAGGTTAGAACTGGCGGAACTAAGGAATGTTGTTCATTTTAACACTTTCCATGTAAATAGCGATAGAGCAGCAAAAGCCTTGCGTCCTTTTTGTCTGTGGGAAAGAGATTGTAGGGTGGAAAATAATTAATCCCGAACAAGCCCACGTCGACGCTTTTGGACTCTATCAAGACTGGAATGTGAAAACTGGGCAGCTCCCGGGCATATATGCTACCAGTATTCCATTTTCGGTCTGATTTGTCTCTTGTAAATGTAGAGGAAGAGTCAGGTACTTACTAGAACCATACAAAGGAACGTGTATTTTTCCAGCATGTACGAAGTCCACTTGCCGCCTGGGTTGAGCTTAAATCCCAATACACACTGAAGGTACAGAACCTCCCTGAAAAAATCACCCGTTCATTTTGCTGACAGTTTTAAGATTATAGTGATATTGTAAAAATCCCCTTTGGAGTGGTGGTTGGTGGGAAGAAGCTATTTCAGTTGAACATACTTCTCACCGATGCAACACGGAGGAAATGCGAATGATGTGCTAGTATATAAGTGGTACGGTGGGTCATAGCCGCGAAGGTTACTCCTGGCGGAAACAAGGAATGTAGTTCGCCCAAAAACTTTCCATGGAAGTAGCGAAAAAACAGTGAGAAATTTGCCATATCCCGCCTGTGAGAGAAAGGTTGAAGGGTGGAAAATAATTCTTCTCCAGCAAGGACACGAAGACGCTTTTGAACTATATCAAGCCTGGAAACTGAGTACTGGGTCGCTTCGCCCAAATTTCGCAACAGTGCTCCATTTTCAGCCTGATCTGGCTCTTATCAAGGTAGAGGACAGCATTAAGTACGGTACAGAGGTGTTCCATTTGAGGTCGGGTGTGGGTTTGTGGTCCAATATTCTCGCAAGGTGCGGCTCCTCCTCGGGCCATCCGTTCATTGTGGCTGACGGTAGTTCAGGGTCTGATCGGCAGTGAGGGAAAGTAATAAATTTGGTTTTCGAGGCACTGAATGTAACACGACAGAAGAGAGGTCAGTCGCCAAAATCTGATCGTCATGGCTTTTAGTGGTGCGCCTCTATATATTCGTATCATCGGCATAGATATCTACAATATCCAATTTATTTTTCCCTTACATATCTGATCAACATAGCATTATGTACTGTATAGTCAAAAGAAAATGGTAACCGTAATAAAACTTTCCAATAGCAGTAGGTTGCTGCTACTTTCTGCGGTAGACTGGTTGCCAACCAAAGCTATAGGACCCAATCTGTCCTGCTATTCAACCCATAGCTGGGGAGAAGAGATGGATTCATAGCTTTTCCAAGGGTGTCTGCGCGTAAGAGAATGTAACTAAACCGACTGGAATTCGAACGCGGTTCATTAACATTCTGTTTCAAATAAGGGAAAACTTTTAAAGAGTAGGACTTTTTTCTTTTTTGAGTCTCATGTAACAATTTGTATTCTACCCAATTTTCAAATCGAGAAAATATTCCGTAAAGACAATTCCAAAAAATTTAAATGACCTTCCATATCAACAAATTTCGACCTTGAGAAAATTCGTTATGTAATCGGCGGTAATTGTTGTCGAAATGGTGGGAATTCGTGCCACGTAATTAAAATTAAAGATGCAGCTTTTCGTCGTAAAAATGGCGCTGTGTCTGTTGTCAGATAACCAAAAACAGAATCATATCACAGCCAGTTAGTTGTTGTCTAATCATGCAAATACTAATGAAAAATGCCTCTAAATATTCATAACAGATGAAGAAACCTTATAATGTTTAAACAAACAACACAAATTAAAAAAAAGACACAGATAATGTACCAGCCAGGATAATTGTCTAAAATATTGAAGAATATGTTGATTAACCCTGGCAACATGTGTTGTGGGGGTAGTATTCTGATTGCAAATCACATGGTCTTTCTGTCGCAGGAATGACACCAGAACAGGTTGAACAATATTCTGAATGTATCTGGCACTAAAAATTCTTTGCTTACAGCCACTTCACCTTGAAAAGCCGCTTCTCGTATGATCACCGAAGTTAAGCAATGTCGACCCTGGTCAGTACCTAGATAGGGGACCACTTTGGAATACCAAGTGCTGTAAGCTTAGATGTGCGGGTGGTGTAATGGATAATGGCTCAGATTTGTTAATCGGGGAGCCGAGTTCCAATTTCAGTTGGGCTCGTTATATTCACCTACACGCAAATAGCCTTGAGAAATATATAAATCCACCTCTTCTCCCCAGCTATGGGTTAATTAGTAAGACGTGTAGCATTAAATCGATTATTATCTCAAAAACAAAATTGCGTACAAAATATTTAGATTTTGTCATTGAATAAACTATAGAGGTATTAATATGTAGCTAAACAACAACAACGAATCAATCGTTCATTCAACAAATCCCCAAACCAATCATATTTTAACATGGCACCTCAAACTATCATGCCATAGTTTGGAGTTGTGCACTGTGGGCAAAAACCTTCTAAAATATATCATTCACTTTGTCTGTATCGCACACTATCGCAAAGGACTATAACTGCTGTTATCAAGACAGTATACTCAATAATAATTTTAACCAAGTACTACTCAGGTGCAATAACGGTCATTTTACACTTTTTTCTAATGTTCATCTAATAAAAGCCCCAAGTGCCATTCAAGTTAGAGGTTGACTGTGTGGTGATGTATGAGCGTAAGGAAAGCAAGAAGTGCAGTTCGTGAGGTTATATAGGAAAGGTAACGGTTAAACTTAAACTTAAATATGTCAAGATTGTAGTGACTGAGAAAATATATACTGCCGGGAGTTTGTTCCACAAAGTAGCTGTTCTTAGGAAAAAATCTGTCTGAGTGGAACTTACTTCTTACTATAGGAATATGAAGGAAACGGGATGATTCATCCTTGTGTGCGTGGCATGGTGGGTCTCAGCTGCAAAGGTCAGGACGGTAGAATCAGTGAAGGTGGCTAGCCTGGACACTTTCTATGAAAAGAGCGATAGACTAGCTAGAGGCGCGTTTTGTTTGTGAGAAAGACGGTGTAGGGTGGAAAATAATTAATCATCCACAAGCAACGTAGACGCTTTTGAACTCTGTCTCGGCAGACATCTGTAAACTGGGAAGCTCCATCCAAGATATGGTAGCAATATTCCATTTGGGGTCTGATGTGGTTTCTGTAAATATAAAATATATCAGATAGTAACTAGGGTGATACAAAGAACCGTCCATTTTCCAGCATCTTTACCAATGCATCGTATATATAAGTTCCACTTGAGGTCTAGGGTGAGCCTGAGTCTCAATAGATGTTCAAGGTATGGAACTGCTTTAAGAGAATACCCATCCAACGTGATAGGTAAATGGTCACTCTCTGTGTTGAGCGTATTGAATATTACAAGCCAGCACTTCTTCTATTGAGCCATCAGGCCGAGGTCAAAGTTAAGCTGTCAGGTTCTAGTCATCCCGATGTTTGGTTATCCATTGAAACTGCTATCCACCGAAAGAAAAGAAGCCAGTCCCCACTGCGGGCCATTTAAAAGATAGTTTGCGCAGCTGATTGGTTGTACAAACATCCAATCGGATGTGCGGAATACGTGGTCTTTCTTCGTCTAATTCTTTAAAAAGGCCAGAGTAGTTGTCGGCGTTTCACTGTGAGGGGGAATCAGGGATTGATCTCTTCTGATTGGGTCGATTTGGTGTGGGGAGTATGATGTTGAAAGACCCGACACTCCCTGATGAACCAAGTCAAAACATCACTGACGACCCCCTCGGGCGCCTACTTAAAAGCGTATTTTGAATTAATTATTGGGGGTACATTTATAAATATAAACTACTGTATCATTCACATTATTTATATTATTCGTTCCTAATTTTTATTAAAATATCCACGACGTTTCGACCGTTGTACGCCGCGGCCTTCTTCAGGTGATATACGTTAGAATTTTTAACCGAACCCTTTATTTCGTGCATGTCGGTAGATTGTTCTAGTTACACGTGTCATGCTTTTTTATCAACTAGACCATATCGATTGAAGTAATCCAAAAGTGACTTGACTTAAAGAGTAGTGAGTTCAATACTTGGCCACAGTATAAGCGAACAGAAATACTAAAAGCGTTAAGTTAATAAGGGTAATTAAATGAAACGGAGACATCTAAGAAAGGCATAGCACCTCGAGGCGCATGAAGTACCGAATCAGTTGAGCCCATTTCGACTCAGACCCAGCCATTGTTAAAAAGAGAGCTATAATTAGTTGTTTATTGGCGTGGCTTCCCAGAAGCAAACATGCTAAGAGTCATGACACTGATGGCTGGTCTAATGAATCCCAAGCCTATTTCAGTTTTTTATGGTAACATCCTATAACAAGGAGTTTTAGCTTAACATCCCTATAAAGGTAATAGGAATTAATACAAGGACATTCTCAAAACAAAAATGCGTGCACGGTTTTGTTTTTATCGCAATTCTATTCCGTCATTGGAGCGGACATTTCGAAAACCTTCTTAGCATCCTGAACCCTTGTTGAACATGAACCTATCCAAAACACAACCACCATTCTTCGTGCCTGAATGAAATTCCTTGGGTCTTTCAAACTTTGGGCTCCGATCTTTAAAGGGCTTTAAAATTTGTAAGAGCCTCAAATCCCCCAGGCGCTGCTTTTATAGAATATGCCAATCATGGGTCTATATTTTTTGTGTAGGGTGCCGTTCGCATTCAAACTATTATCAGAAAATATTGGAGACATGATTTTTCAAAATTTGTGAAACGTTCTTTGTGCAAACAAAAAAGAATGGTTGCTGGGTCTCAATATCACCACTATATGATATAGATATGCATATATTAATATATTATCAATATATGTGCATTTATTTTTTCTTCCTTTTTTAAGCGCGTATTACTCAATTGTTTTATTTCCCCATTAGAGATCTGAGGAGAACGGAACAAAAACCGGTCAAATTTTTGGTAGTAAATACTTTTCTCATATTCTTGTTTTGAATTGCAATTTATTGTAATCATATTTAGAACTCGGAGAAAATGATGATTCGATCCCATGGAAGGGACATTGCTTTTCATTTTTTATTTATTTTCTCCCCTTTTTCAGTCATATCTTTCTCTCTTTCTTTATTCAAAATACCATTTATGGTGACTGTATTTTTTTCTCCGGGTGCATTTCCCTCTCATTTTAATAAATGGGTCTGTTTTTATAGAATTAATTAATTAATTTCGTACAGCCAAGAAGAACTTTAAATATTTTAATGATTTTTTCTCAATATTATTATTACAAAATCTTCTTGCTTATAAAAAAAAGTTACCTTTCAAAAATACTCTGAATAAACTATTTTCCTTTTTGCTGATCGGCTGGAAAACAATCTTATTTTATATATATATATATATATATATATATATATATATATATATATATATATATATATATATCAGATAAAATATCATTTTAAGGCATGCTATACTTGTGTGTTAAAGAGCTGGATATCAGGAATAGAGCGTATGTAAATATAAAATATAAAAGTGGACATTGAAGTCAACACCCGAAGGCGACAGTCTGTTTCATGCTTGAACGTAATCATATGGCCATTATATATATATATATATATATATATATATATATATATATACAGGTCAGTGATGCATTATATGTAGTCTATTGTATTATTAGAACATAACCGTTACCACCCACCAAAATAGCGGTTAAAAGAATATAACAGACTACAAACAATGCCTGGCTGACCGGGATATATATATATATATATATATATATATATATATATATATATATATATATATATATTTGTGTGTGTGTGTGTCGAATTGAATAAATTACAGACATTATGTCTATTCATTTTTAAGAAAATCCGTTCATACACACAAATAACCTTCCGCGTATTAAACTTTAAAGGATCCTTTAATATCATTACACGGAAGGTTATTCGTGAATATAAACGAATTTTGTTAAAAATTAGCAGACATAATGTCTGTAATTTATTCCATCAGACTTGCCTAAAAGAGAATTTCCTGCCTACATAAACACACACACACACACACACACATATATATATATATATATATATATATATATATATATATGTATGTATATTAGTCGAGCAAAAAACACAACGCATATGTCCTGACGATTGCTTTCAAGCATGAAACAGACTGTTGCATCTGTTTGTTGACCTCAATGTGCACTTATATATATATATATATATATATATATATATATATATATATATATATGTGTGTGTGTGTGTGTGTGTGTGTGTGTGTGTATGTGTGTGTGTGTGTATGCGCGTTTGTGTTTGCGCGTGTGTGTGAGTGTATTTGTGCGTGTGTGTGTGTGTGTGTGCATTTGTGTAAAAAAACGGAATGAATACAATACATCTAATGGATATATTAAATATTTTGGTGTTGCAGTCAACTTCAAAGGATGTATTAGATTGCTCGTCTATTCTGGCATGCTAGTGATGAGACCTTAGTTAAGCTAAATATATCAGCAACGAAGTTCACGGAGAATTAGATTTATGTTATTCTCAGGGAAATTGGTTAGAAAAAAATTTCTTCTAGTCCAGACTTCGAAACCGTCTCGCTGATACCAAATTGCTGTCTATCACGCCACCTCATATTTCTATCTCGACTATTTCTAGAAAAGGATATCTGATTGTGGTTTTCGTTATAGCTTTATTCTCTTAATATTAAACCTATGAGCCGGAAACTAGTTTAATATTTAACGTTATTTTATTCATCAACTCCACCTGGCCCGTCCAAAGAAAAAGAAGAAAAACAATTTCAAAAAACAAACGATGCAAATTATCCTCACTGATTATTAATGACCCCCCTCGTGGCCCAACCATTTCCGGTCCTGCCCACAAAATGTTTTCGAATTTTTGGACGTTGTTACGCAAACATTAAAATCGTTTGATTAGAACGCATGAAAGACTCGGCTCCGTAACAAAAGCCACCGACCTATTTTCTCAATCCACTGTTTAATGATCCCCTTGATCGTAGTCAAGCCAGTTGGTAACGCCCTCTTCATGCGTCAACGCCTCTTGCACAAACACACTGAGCAGGCGTGGATCAAATGTCTCGATCAACTGCGGCTCATCATGGCCTCACCGTTCGTCCTTCCATCAGTTTTAAATGTCAGTCTGGTTAATCATATAAAACCAAATTGATCAAAGTTCGATTATTTGTGAGATGATACATCAGCCACTTTAATATGCTACTTCACTGCTAATATTTCAGCATTTGTTGTATATACAAAGAGAAAACATTTCCTCATTTCCAAGCCTTATTTACTGATCAGTTTGTACTGTTTTATACATGTCTTTTGCTAGATCAACGGGGATGTTCCAGTACACCGTAGAATATCGGGTCAACTGTAACTCTTGAACTGAGTTATTTTTTTTAGCTTTAGATAGATATTTTACTGACCTGTACTTTCAGGTTTTATGATGGAAGTAAGAGCTTTTTCATATCATTATCTAGTCGTCTTCTCCTTTTCCTTTCACCATTAACCTCGGAAGGGGTTATTGTGGCGCTGACATGCTGAGCTGTCCGCCATTCTCCTCCATCTGTTGCGGTCGTGTGCCAGAAACTAGATCCCCGCGAATGGTTTCTTAGTATGTTCACCATGTAGTGTGTCTTGGACGTTTTAATCTGGCGGAGCCCACACCTCTCCAGATTTAACTACAGCCGATGTCCTCCAACTAGTTGGCTCGTCTTGGTTGCGAACACCTGGCCGTTGTAAATTCATTTATGGGACTTTTCCGCCATGTCCGGTGAACTGCGTCGAGAACGTCCTTCGCCCAGTTAACACCATCACCTCCAGTGAGTTTAACCCGTCATCTGAAACGGATTACCGGAGCATGACAACTTGGAGCCATCACGTGAGAGATTAAGATGGTTGAGGACAAAGTCGCAGCTTGCCAGACATCAACCATACTACTTTTATCCAGAGTTCCCTATGCCCATTTGTCTGAACTAGAAAGTAATAATTAGTAAAGTATAGTTTGCCTTCATTAATCAATTATTTTTTCATCAAAGCGATATATTTAGATAGAAGACAGAGCAGTAAAGAATGGATACATGCCTTTTTCAACTAGATGCGAAAAGAACTATAATATACACAACCATATTTCGAAAAGCTTTATACACACGCATATACATCCACGCATGATTGCTGTCGACTTGTTCAACGAGTATGACAATCACTGACAAGTTTGATCAATGTTTTTGGTTCTTGAAGCCAGCAAATAGCTTGCAATGTTTATTTCTGATGTGGCACATTAAAATGTTTTGGAGGGTGAGAGAGGGAGAAAGAGAGAGAGAAATTATATGTTTTTATTTACAGGTATTATTATATTATCTCTATGGTCTATTTAATGCCAAAGTCTAAATATTTTGTACGCAGTTTTATACCTTCAACTACATATATTTTGTACATAATTTTATACTTTCAGGGAAAACGTATATTTTTTTAGATATATAGTTTGTAGATGATAAAATGTATTATAAAAATATATTTTTTACTTTAGTACTGTATTGATTGTCATTTTCCTATAAAAAAAAAATATATATTACTATACTTAGTGAACACCCAAACAAAAAAATTAAAAAAACTCTTTTCCCATAGCCGGGACCCTAACAGGTGCTACCACCAGGGATCTGTATGGACCTGGGATTAACAGCAATTAAGAACTTGCAATCTCTAGCTCAGAGGCCTTACTCCCGGATGTACAGTGCTGTTCGATAAAAGTGACTCACCTGATTTTTGTTACTAAATGTTCTCTTCTCCAATGCAACAAAAGTTGAGCTAAATTCAAAGGATAAGCGATCTAAAATCCGAAGAAGAAGCTTTGAAAGCTCTTTGAATTTAGCAGTAAGTATTGTCAAGCATCCGTTCAGTATAATGTTCTGGGGATGCTTTTCTTTTCATGGAACTGGTTTCTTAAAACCTATTGAAAAGACCCTCAGGAGTGAGCAGTACAAGAGAATTTTAGAGTCTTGTCTGATCCCTTCTGGTGAAAGGGTGCAAATCGACCCCACCAGTCTCATTTATTATGCAGGATAATGCTTCCTGTCACAAATCAAAATTGATGAAGGAATACTTTGATGAGAAGCAGGTGAGTGTTATGATATGGCCGCCCCAATCTCCTGGCCTCAACCCCATAGTAAACTTATGGAGCATTATAAAGTACAGGTTCTCGAGAAAGCAGTTGAGCAACAAAGAGGATTTGATTGTGAATTTCATATCCGAATGGAATTCAATGCTTGGCGATGAGATTTGCCAGAACCTAATCAAGTCAATGCCAAAAAGGGTTGAAAAGGTTATTCAAAATAAAGGAGGACCTATAGATTATTAAATATTTCGAACTATATTACCTATTATAAATAAATTATACCTCTATTATTCTTTATTTAAAGCTGTTCGATTATGTTTCTATTGATTACTAGTTTCCTATGTTTTCTATTGATTACTAGTTTTTCCCTAAATCTCATTTATATCCAAAATTATAATTATCAATAGAATACCTTAGTGTGAGTAAACTTTTTTACTAGGTGGGCAGGAAGGGGTCTTTATATTAGTAAGATTAAAAATTAGTTTGACCCAAAAATAATAGGCGAAAAAATTTTTAAGTAAAAAAAAAATCAGGTGAGTCACTTTTATCGAACAGCACTGTAGTTTATCGTCATACCCAAGACTGCATAATAAAATCAATCTCAACAAGTTTTTGTCCTATAGTAAAATTTATGTAGAAAATCTTTTAGATAGGGAGGAGAGATTATTTGTTTTTATTTAGCGGTATATCAACACCCCCATGGGTTATTTAATTTAAATATAAATATTTGGTACGCAATTTTATACACGTTATAATGTTATACTCGCAGAACAAACGTATATTTTTTTTTCAGATAGGCTGTAGATAATAAAATGTATTGCTGGTAATTTTACTATGAACTTACTAGAGTAGTAAGGAATGGGTTAATGCTTTTTTCAACTGGATGCGAAACAACTATAATAACCACAACTAGATTTCGAAACCTTATAAAGGCTCAAGAACATACGCTCGTGATTGCTGTCGACGCGTTCAAGGAGCATGACCATCACTGACAAGTTTGATCACTGATTTTGGTTCTCGGGAGATCGACAGTGGTTCTTGACTTGCAATCCTTATTATGAATTTGTGAAAGTAATGTATTTTGTACAGGGTCAGGGTGTTGTAAAGTTGTTCAACGTGCCCGTGTGTTTTCATGTGACGGGTGAGAACGGAGCGGTTGCCGCAAGTTTTCTTACACACGCTACATGTTAAGTTACTGTTGAAATACCAAAATTGCAACCATCACTTCTAACTCAACAGTGTCTATTCTAGCACCCGTGAAACTCCCTTCTATTTACTTGCTTCCCTGATAAAGACAATCTTCAAAAATGTTAATGTAACGTCAATCGCTCTCTGTCTTGAATCCTCTTCATATTTTGTCATTTCCTCAATCCTCCCTATTCTCAGTCTTCTCTTTCACTTTCACTCTCTGTAAACACCCTACGTACTAATGTAATTTCCGCCTTGCTTGGGGTGAAATGATTTTAAAAAGTTATTGTCACATACTTATTATATGTGTGTACATATATAAGTATTAAATAATAAGCATGTATACACACATACAGACATACAGACATACATATAAATATAATTATGCTCTTGTAATTTGCTATATTCATGAAGGAAGACCGTTGAACATTTCACCCCATCCTCGTGCCTGGAATGAAACAATGCATTTATTAATAAGAATTGAAATGAATGCATGCAAGATTTCACAGCTCTAGAATCACTCCTTTATAGTCAGCCTATGAACTTTTCAGCCCACCCTCGTACCTTGAAAGACACAAGGCAGTTATTACTAAGAAGAGTTGAAACTAACGCATGCAAGACTTCACAGATCTAACATCACTCCTTCATAGTCAACCTATGAACTTTTCGGCCCAACCTCGTACCCGGAAAGACACAAGTTTTCTTTCTAATTATAACGACACATGTTATCACGATGCGTTGGTTTAAAAGCAACCCTCAATATCAAGCACACATCATATATATACATATATATACACACACACATATATATATATATATATATATATATGTGTGTGTGTGTGTGTGTGTGTGTGTGTGTGTGTGTGTGTGTGTGTGTGTGTGTGTGTGTGTGTGTGTGTGTGTGTGTATATATGAGGTCTGTCCAAATATAATGACTCAAGAACAAGTCGCGCAGTTTTAATAACAAAGTGGGCATGCGTAAATGGATATGTTCCCATGTGTGTTACTCAGTCGGCAGCTAGACGTTACTGAGTGAGCGTGTGTATCGCGTGTTTATCGCAATTACGATTATTAATTTAGTAGATACTTGACATAATCTTGCCCGTCCTGGGTAAGACGATAAACTACGTCCAACAGCAAGACCTCTGATCAGGAGGTTTTGAGGAGCGTGAAACCACGTCTTAACTGCTAGTGTTGTGTTCCCAGGTCCACTCTGACCCGGGGATGGTAGCACCTGTTAGGACAAATAGCTAACCCCCAAACTGAGCTCAAAACTCCATGAAAGTGTAAAAATAGAATTTAATATAGGAAATACTTTGTAAAAAATTATTACCAGCAATACATTTTTTGAAGAAAAAAATATTACAGCAATAAAAATTGTCGCCATTAAATAAACTATTGAGGTTGATATGCCGTAAAACAAAACAAACTAAACCAAACCAAACATAATATTGCATTCTCGCACTACAATTAACGTCCAGCTCCCTGCAGCCACAGGATAATATTCACCCTTTAGTGCCTGGATTAGGTTACAGATGTTAGTTCTAAACCAAATTCCAATGTGAAATAGTCAAAACATATTTACTCTTTCTTGTGTATTGCTGCCAAATTTCTGGTCTGATGAGTTATAAATATTTGCACTATTTGCAAGCGGACTCTTGTCTTCGTCTTTGTTGTTACTGTGATAAAGTTTCGGCCTCCGGTCTTCATCATGTGTATGTCAGTCTGTGTAATCTACAGGCAATTCCAAACTGAATTCTTTATTCAGTCTACGGGAATAGACTGTTTTTGTTACACTTTCCCACGCCAAGGGACATTTTGTCTGTTTTTTTTTTTTATTTTTAGATGCTTTCCCTGTTTCCACTGAATATTTCCTTCCTTCATTTTCTGCTTGACCTTCCTTCTGCTAGTAGGAGGTGAGGTGGGTCGGTAGCACAAAAGTTATATTATCAATTTTAAAGACCCCATCCACCCAAGAGGCCCTCTTCAACTTTTGACCATGCTGAATTAACTCTGAATTCGGCCGACTAAATATTAACTACTTGAACTACACATTCCATCTCTTTTCTACATGTACATTATTTTAAAATACACACACACAAGCATACACACACATACACACACACTCATATATATATATATATATATATATATATATATATATATATATATATATATATATATATATATATGGACAGCAATTCTTCCTTTAAACATCTTCGGTTAAATATGACGGACAAGAAACATTTTATTAATTTTGTATTTAGTTTTTCCAGCGTTCTTACATTTTTTTCGGCTTGGTGGGAGAAGGGATTGCAAAAACTGTCCATAATGTCCATTGTCACTGGCGCTTTTGGTCATCTCCTTAAACATTTTCTAGTGGGGTTTGTTTTGGTGTTGTTAGTTTCTTTCATATTTTGACAGTTTGAGATGTATTTTTGTGTGATTTTGAAAACTAGTAGGAGAGTTTATTCCGAGCTTTCACATGTTGAGCAAGGCTTGAATTTGAGTGAGCGTCTTTCTAATTTTTTTTAATATCAAGCTCACAATGAGAGTGGGGTACTGAATATATATATATATATATATATATATATATATATATATATATATATATATATATATATATATATTTGTGAGTGTGCGCGCGCGTGTGTGTGTGACGTTTCGGCGGAAGAAGTATTCAACAAAAAATTGCTTTCTTCACTGCAAACTATTCATTATATCATATTCAATTAGTTTACAAAAGATTAAAGCCAGTTACACAATATTTCAAGCTCAATTTAGGTTTATAGTTCGTAATCATGCAATGAGACGAGGTAACATAAACCGTGGATTTGTCTGTGGAATATCATCACATTATTGTTATATAATTATAGTGAATATTAGGATTTTGGTCAAAAGCATTTTATTTTTGGTCGTATATTAATTTGAAATATTCCTTTTTACAGGCTTTATTTTTTAAATGAAATAAGATCATTGTAAATTTCTGAATTCCATTGTTGCCCATCAAAATGCCTGGAAGAAAGCTATCTAAAAACAACAATGAAAAAGAGAGGTAAGAAACTGTTTGTTTAACTTAAGAAACTTAGCATTGCAGCCAGAGTATTCTAGAATGCTGCCAATAACAAAGAAGAAAATGAAAAATACCAAACAACAAATCGAATACAGCATCAAAATTTATATTATTTTTATTTATTTCTTATTTAACACGATGCATAATTGTCAACGATGTTTCCGTAAAACTTGATATTTCCTGTAATAAATTCTTAATAAATATTATTATTGTTATTATTTTACTTAAGTGTAAGGTAGTCCAACATTTACAATTGCTTACGGCTAACAATGAAAAGGAATGTTTATCTTTAAGCGCGTATTGCCGCAAAATTCTCAAACGTTGAATACGTCAGCCCTCCGCCGAATGCGTCATATATACAAATATATATATATATATATATATATATATATATATGTGTGTGTGTGTGTGTGTGTGTGTGTGTGTGTGCGTCTGTGTGTGTGTGTGCATACCATTTGATTATTATATTTATTGTTTATAGTATTATTCTTTCTTCTCCACTAGCTGAATTTAATGGAATTTTTTTATCAAACTTATCAGTTTGTTTGTGTTGATTGACGAGTCTTTAACGTTTCATGTTTCGACATTATAAGAAAGGAAGGTGGACGTGATGCAAGCTATCTGATTCTTCAGTCAACTAATTTATCTGGAATTGGCTAATCGGGGCCCCATTATTTGGCCAAGGAAAAATCGTCATCTGATAAGGCTAGTCTTTACTGACCGTTGATTTATTCTGATAGGGAGATATTCGAACTTTATTCGAAGTTAAAAATTTATAGTTAATACCGTACTGTCCGTTCCCTATTTAACCCTACTGTAACACATGCACTTGAAACTAATCTTGCATTGAACCCCGCCTCTCTTGCTCTGATCTTTAGTTTAAGAAATGTGGGACATATAAATGGGAAGAGGAGAGATTGTCTTGACACGATCAATGAAAGAACTTGACAAAACCTTCATTATATACCAGTGATCTTAACTGACACAAAAAGAAACATGCCCGTAGCACTCTGTGTAGGAGAATAAGCATTGTTCCCTGTTGTTTTTCCTACGTGATAAGACAACTCATAAAGTTCAAATTTAATTGCTAACTTAATTTCTAAAGAAACTACAGCTACATACACTGGGATCGCATATTAGGTTAACTGTATACCTCCAACATTGCCTACACGCCGAAATTCGATCTTCTCGCAATTTTTGCTATTAAGGGTAGCTACGTCTACCTATCGTCCGGTTCACACTCCCCCGTCTCCATCTTCTGAACAGAAGTAGAGTTTTATCTCTTGTTTCTGGTTTAGGATAGGGTTTCCGGTTCTTTCTTCTGTGGCTTCAATAAGGGTGACTGTCATTTTTGCTGATATGACTGTCAAATTTTTTTTTTTTAAGCTTATCACCCCAAGCAAGGCTGGAAGCCACTAGCACGCAAGGAGTTACAGAAGGTTTGGAAGAAGAGCAGATAGGAGTGGTAAAGGAGAGGATGTGGAGAAAGATAGTGGATCGATCAAGGCAAGGGGGTTACAGAAGATTTGGAGCGAGGGCAGATAGGAATGAAAGGTGAAAGGATGTGGAGAAGGGAAGTGGATAGATCAAGGCAACTGGAGATGTCGATTGACGTTACACTTAAATAGTTGGAGATTGTATTTGTCAGGGAAACCGGAATAAGGCAGGGAGTTCCACAGGCGAGATGTACGAGACATGAAGCTATTGGAGTAGAAGAGACGTCTACATCTAACAGTTTCAACGGTGAAGGAGTGGGAACGGGATGCCAGCCTCGTAGGACGTTTAAATTCATGAGGCCTAGGAACCAGCGAAAGCAGCTCATCGGAGCAATTACCGTGAAATTATTTGTAAAAAAAGACAGAGCGAGGCAACGTCGCGTCTGTGAGAGAGCGACTGCAGACGAGATGACAGATCAGGGCCAATTACATTGCATGTCCGTTTCTGGATCTTATCAAGAACCCTGAGGCAATCAGCTGGGGCTCCAGACCATATATGGCAGCCGAACAGGGCGAATGGTCGATGCTACAACGTTTATGATTGGAAATCAGGAGCTGGAACTCTTAAGTATAGTGCTACTATACTAGATTGGCTGCTCTAATCAACAGAAACAATATCGGTGTTCTTGCAGTGCCATGTCGCGCATGGATATGTTTCCCTGGAAGCATTCTCTTGGGCAACCCAAACGCCAAAATATGCTTTAGTCTGCGCCAGTATCCAGTCAGTTCCTGTTGCCTTTGACGACCGAGAGCGACTATTATTCTTGACCTTTTCCACGTTTAAAAAACATACCATGACCAAAACCAAAAAAAAAACAATTACAATTAAACCATCCCTACAAAAATCACCTAAACCTGTCAACTTTTCTTTCTCCAACATTTGGGGTATTCGTAGCATTGTCAGCAGTGTGAAATCGTTCCTTTCGGAATAGTTTCCAGACCTCCTAGCTCTCTGTGAAACTAATGTGAATTCATGAATTTCTTCCACTGGATTCTCTCTTCCTGACTATCTTCCTCTCTTTCGAAAGGACTCTAGTGTGCACATGTATGACCTTGGTGTTTATGTTCAGGAACATCTTCTACTGGCAAGAGAAATGCCTCTTCCGTCTCCTGATTGGCCTTACATATGCTTCTGACTTTCAATAGTAAACTCAGCTAATACTTTTTCTTTTATCGTTTCCTTTCCTCTCGAGACTGTTGCTTGCTATCTAGAATTTCTGCTAGTATAAATAAGGCACTCTATCTACACTCGTTTGCAAATACCTTTGTGTTCGGCAATGCCCATCATATCAAGTGGCTTCATTATTCTAACGTCACCGATCTCACTGGCATCAATATATTGAACTTCCCAGTTGCTCAATCTCCCAATCAAATAGTAGACTTTGCCACGCTAGTAATTCTGACGGACACGCTTCTCTACTTTGATATGTTCCTTACCTCCTCCCGAATTTATGCTATGCTCTACAGTTCTGCCCTCTTGGTAACTTCGACCACGCTGGAATATCTATAAATACCCCTGTCCGCTCTCCCATGAGGAAAGAACCCTCTATTAACTGAACATATTTCTGTTGTCAACGCACTGATTGGGATTCATTCGTGATTTCATCACGATGCCCCTTGGATTGATATTCTTATACTCCTGTTGAGAAAACTGGGGTTTCTTCCCGGGTGAAAGCCGACATCAAATCTTTCGTGTCAGCAGGGAAATACGAAGTGAAACCAAAATCATCGACTTAGTTCTCTCGTGCTTGTTCAGCCGCTATAGCTTAGAGGAATCCGGCTATACCAGAACGACGTGTCTTTGTCACTGCTGGTAATGAATGTAAACGTATCCTCAAAGAGGCAAAGATAATGGAATGACACCCGTGCAGTGTCTCACAAGTTTGGTTCTAGAGACTACTGGCAGCTCAGCAATAACTTACTGAACAAGAGCAAATTCTCAGTCCCTCCTCTTTTCACACAATTTAAAGTGTTGTCGTCTACTACAGATAAAGCAGAGTGCTTTGCCAAGAAATTCTCTTCCAACTACACTCTATACTTCTCTAGATTACTTAGGTTGCCTCCCCACACCTGCCGCCGCCAAGAGCAGAGTCTCTCTACTGAGTGATAAGAAAATAATGGTTTTTCCTATCATTTCTAAACTAGACCCCAAAAGACTTGTGCATTCGACGGTATCCCTGCAACCGTCTTAAAGAAATGTCAGCCCGAACTGACTCCTATTCTGCCAACTATTCCGTGTAGAATTTATTTTATTGAATGATTGGATAAGGATTTACCTTAAATTCATTTCAGAAAAGGCGATATGAATCTCTTGCTTTCGAGTCATTCTGAAAATAAGATGAGGATTTGCCATTAATTCGATACAAAAATGCTGAGAGAATATATTATTAACTTTCGACATGAACTAAGAATTATAAAAGAAAACATGCAGAATAAATATTAACGGCTTTTTCAAAAGGACCTCATTTTCGTTATTTTCTTTGATCACAACAAACACCAGCTTAGGAGAAAATTACTATGATTCATTATTTACACATATTTATTTATTTCGTTTTTGGATTTGATGAAGCCTAGAAAGGCGAAACGCCTAATCAAATCTAGTTTTAATGAAACGGTTTTCTATATCACATTTCTTCAAAACTTGGTTCGGGATTCCATATCCTATTTCAAACACACGCACACTCACAAACAAACAGATACACACACACACACACACACACATATATATATATATATATATATATATATATATATATATAGATATATATATATAATGTTGTAACCTAGAGAAGGTTACTGAATAGATTAATCAAACGAAAGTTGGTAATGAACGATAGTACTTAGGACAAGAACAACACATATAAGATTCGCCAGTGACGCGTAGAAGTAGTCAACTGCAAGGAGTCAAGTGAATTCCACAGTGAATCTCCAACTGCAGGATATCTACTAACCACCCCACGCGGTCTGATGTGGCACATGGCCGAATTTAATGTGCGGTTCCGAGCCCCTAGGCTCGGCCGAAAACTCCCCGTAGACCCCGTATAAAACGGGGTCGGGTAGCGGTTTTCCCGACAAGAGACTCTTCCCTTCGACATCCCCAGCCTCGTCTGGGGATCCTCTCTGGCCGTAGACAGAGAGTTTGACCAGCACAGCTGGAGACGAATCTCCAACCGCAGACCAACATACAGTATTTACTACTGTTTTTATGTGAATGGGGACATAACCATTATCGTCTGTAGGTATGCTACAATATATATATATATATATATATATATGTGTGTGTGTGTGTGTGTGTGTGTGTGTGTGTGTGTGTGTGTGTGTGTGTGTGTGTGTGTGTGATAAAATAAGAAACAAATAGTAAACGTTTATGAAATTAATATACTTAAGCTTCATCAGAATTATTTGAAAATGAGTTATGGAGAAGAATGTTCCGATTATTTAAGGTCTGTGTTGTTTGTTTCATTGGTTAGATAGAAATCACGTGTTTTTGTTTTGTAATGTTATTGTGTATGCATGGGGCGTGGGTGTGTGTGAGTTCTAATGCATCTGGATTCTAGTGGACATTTTTGTGTCTGTGAAGGTCATAGCAGGATGAAGATGTGCCTCTACATTTGCCTATCATAATTTTGTTCATTTTGCAGAAGTTGGTTGAGCGGGGATGTTTGGTATGCACTGGAGTAAATATCATATATATATATATATATATATATATATATATATATATATATATATATATATATATATATATATATCCTGCGAATTTTAAAATTAAAATTAGTAGGTGAAAATGGTCATTAACTGAAGGTATCTTAATTCCAATTGTAAAGTATATATATATATATATATATATATATATATATATATATATATATCAAAAGGTTGTTTCTCCTACGAAGTGGGGCGCAGGTCCGAACATTGCCGGTGAGTATATTTTCTTCATTGAGATTCCTCTAGTGGAAGTAGATGTAATATACACTGTTTAAAATAAAAATGGGGCGTCTATTTCAAACTCGGGTATCCATTAAAATAACGTTTTAAATAAAATATATATGACATAAGAAATTGAAAGAACATGTTTGTGCGTATCACTGAATATTTTTGCTCTCTCTCTAAAAACAGATTCAGTTTCATAAAATCCTGTACATTTTGCTTTCTCCCAGTTCTTAGATAACAACTCTCGCCAGCATAAAGCCAAAAGGCCTCGCAAAAATGGTTATGAGAATCGACGAAGGATCCCCTTACCCAAGCCAGACATTCGGCGTCCAGAATGCCGTAGCCTTAGTGATAAGAAACCACTTAGCATCACCGTGATAAATTTCAGAATGCGTCGTCTTCCTCAGTTTCCAAACGCCACCAGAATCGTAGATTAAAGTGCGATCCAATTCCTTTTGATTTAGTAACCTGACCTCGAGGGAAAGGACAGTTCAAATCAAGTTATTTCTCTTCCTCTATGGCATGTACTTCTTATCAGCAGCAATGGAGCTGGTTGACTTCCAGAAGTAATGTTCATGTGGAAAGACCAGATTTAGAGGGATCAGGAGCGAAAGGGCCAAGTGGTCTTAACCCAGCCACCCACGCTGAAGCCTGTCTCAGTTGGTTATACATTGCGCAGGCTTGCTGAAAACAAAAAGAAGACAGAGGCGGAGGAATAAAAAAAATATGGTTGTCTTGTGTTACGGCAGATGATGATCAGTTGTTTTCTTTTCCTTTTTCTCCTTTCCTATGCGGTAAGGTCATGGTTTTGATAATTTGCCTGGCCTGGTAAATTTAACTAAAACAAAAAAATAGAATATTCATATATATATATATATATATATATATATATATATATATAAAATGAAAAGACATTCGAATGACCAACACAAAAACAGAGAATGTCTCATATCGAGAATATTTAACATTGAAAAACATAAAGGAAAAAAATTAATTATTTTTAATAATATGTGGAAATCTCCACCCTTTACCTGAAGATGGTCGTGAGACCAGAAAGACGTGTTGTAAAACTATGAAAAATAAAGAATAATATTTTTTTAAAAACCCACATTACAACCAAAAATGTTTGCGGTACCTCTCTTCTTTTTAATATATATATATATATATATATATATATATATATATATATATATATATATATATATATATATATATATATATATATATATATATATATTATACACACAATGTTCTCGCTACGTACAAGAGCAGTTGTAAAATTATGGTAATATTTTTTTAATCATTTCAATCCATGCAAGGCAGGAAAGCCACTAAGACACAAGGGGATACTGTGTGTGAAAGAATAAAACAATAAAAAACATTATTAAGCACCGGGGGTAATGGAAGACTAATCAAGAAGACAGTAGATAACGACTGACGTTGCATTTAAATTTTTGAAGATCGAAGTTGGCTAGAAAGCATAGACCCGGAAGAGATTTCCATTTGCAAGAAGTGCGAGAAAAGAACCTGTTAGCATAGAACTTATGTTTACATCTAAACCATTCAAGTGTAAATTGGTGACCCCTACCGCCAATCTCAAACGGCACTTAAATTCATAAAGTCTAGATACCATAGGGAAGAAATCATCCGAACAATTACCATGAAAGTATTTGTAGAAAAGTCACATGGTGTTGACTCTGAGTAGTTAGTCAGGTCTAGAACCTTTTGTATATATATATTTATAAACATAAAGGCTTGAAAATCCACAGAGTTCGTCCATCAGTATATAACAACATACCGACTACTACTACTACATCAGAGGTGGAGAGAGGCACACTCTCAGCTGCCCCTGATAATCCCATTGGCCGCATCTTTCTACCGAATAACCCTCTGACCGAACACATCTCCAACAATCTAAACGCGCTAAAAATTAAAACTACTACATTACCCACTAAATCTATACGTAACATATTGAATAATACCAGCAGACAGCATATTACATCCGATGCTTGTGTCTATCAGGTGCCCTGCAGAGACTGCAACCTGAGTTATGTAGGCGAGACAGGTAGATCATTGAAATCTCGCATTTCCGAACATAAACGTGATATTCGCCTCGGTAATCTAAGCAATGCTTTAGTTATACACATAGCCAAATCTGATCACAATTTTGATTTCGACTCTGTGAAGATCTTAAAATATATCCACAATAAAAACCTTAGGCAGATTTATGAGGCTGGCATGATAGCCACCTCACACACAGTAAATAACCGACCAGGGTTCTTCCAGATAGCGAGCTGTGTAGCAAGATTAATGCGTGACAAACTTACCGATAAGCTATAGTTTTAAATAAGTCCCCCTCACCTTCCACTTAGGACACAATCTTTTCCCTGTGCGCAGGTCTTCGTAGTGCCGCCCACGCGACGCCAGCGTATCCGACTCCAAGAAAGAATACTCTGACTTTAGAATTTCAGTTTTTCTGTTTCTGACCAGTTCTGTATATATCGTCTCTTCATCAAACTTAAATCTAATATAAATATGTCTCCATTAACCATGTCCCGAAGAAGGTCTATTTGACCGAAACGTCTGACGTCGACAGAATAACAAAAACAAAAACAAAATAAAAACAGTAAACTCACACATTCGGATTTTGCTTTGTCTTTTCCACATTTTCATCATATATATATATATATATATATATATATATATATATATATATATATATATATATATATATATATATATAAAGACAGTAGGAAAACCTTTCATTACAAAAATAATTTATAATGAACTTAAACGTTGAGTAACAATTTGGCAGCTTAAAAAATAATTCAACAGCAACAATCACAACATTTATTCATTTCGTATATTAGACATTAAATTATATCACTTAGAATTATCCATAGCTTACCCGAGCTTTCAGTTAAACTGAAGTATGTTCATGGGCGTTCTTAAATTTTCAAAAAGTTGAAATTTTTTTTTAGTTTTGTTCATTAATAATTGTTCCAAAATAAATCTCTTGCATTTTAATAAAGTCCATCAGAGGACGAAATGCCCCAACAAAGAAAAGTTTTCCTTTTTTCATTATTCATATATACAGGGCGCGATAGGTTGATTGAATCAATAAATGATAGTTTAAATACTGAGGAAAGAGGGATTGTAGAATTTGACACTCTCGTGATATATTGAAGGTAATTCTGCGAGGAGGAAACGGTGACTAATTTCCTTTGGGAGATTGTGCATATGTATAAGAAAACAGGATTGGGAGATAGCAAAAAACAGACTGCTAAGAGCAACAACGTATAAGAAATTGCGGTGTGCCCAGAGTGGGGCCCATGCGAAGCGGTCTGTTGGTTAGTGGTTCGTGACATGTGTACAAGCGGCCTTTTCATCTCCTGTTGGAAGCTGATGCCTTAATAACTTCAATATATATGCAAGATTAGTACGGTAAAAGTTGGAATATATAGTGTAACATAAAGTTAGATCGTCTTCCCGCCAAAAGTGTTTTCTCAAATACCTTCTTCTTCTCTTATGTGCTGTGTCCCTTCAGAACACTGACAACCATAGCCTTCCATAATTTCTTGTACTATGTAACTCTTACTTAATATTGTCTGTTTGCTATCTACCTCAATCCTATTCTACTATCCATTTACTCAAGCTCACTAAGTATGTTATGCGTTGTTTTCCTCTGTCACTCTTGCCTTCAATCTGTCCTGCGAATATCAAATTTTGCAAGACCCTTTCATCATTATGTACCATAGGAATCTCAACTATCTCTTCCTGATGTTTAATAAAAGTTTTCTTTTTGTGTCCATTTCTCTGCATGTTCGATCCATGGCATTCCCAGCATCCTTCTGTAGAATCGCCTTTCTATTGCTTCAAGTCTCTTCTCAATATCTGAGGTGATTGTCCAGTACGTAAAAAGTAAACGCTTTAATGATTTTTATTATAGAATTGTTTTGAAAATAGATTATCAGAAAGCAGAAATTATGGCAAGTATTACGCAGAGTATATCGCTTGGAGAGGTATAATGTATGCATTGTTAATTATGCTAATATGGAAATGTCAATAAGACAATGCTTTCATTAACTCTAATGACTGGTTAATTTCTAAGGAGTTAATGGATTTTATTTATAGTCCGACATTATTTCTTATAAATAAATCCATTAACTTCTTAGGAATTACTTTGTTACCTTTGGGATACAAAAATAATATGTTAGCAGATAAAGACTTTGAGAGATGCGCCTTTTTTAAAATAACGTAATTGATAATTGAAAGTGCAAGTGACAGTCTTCCGTGGTTGGGCGCTCTGCGGGCTTAACGATCATTTTCTCTGCAAGAGGTATGTAGGTTCGAGCCGTAGAGGGAACATTTTCTTTATTCAAACTCTCGAATGCCGAGCCTTGTAAATGTAAATTTACACTAAAACTATTTAAAAACGGTGCCGTGCACTCAAACACGTCTATCCATTAAATACGGAGGAGGCACGGTGGAGTAATGGATAACGGCTCGGATTGAGGAATCGTAGAGCCGAGTTCGAATTCCAGTCGAATCCGTTACATTCACTTACGTGCTAACACCCTTGGGAAAGGTGTGAATCCTCTTCTTCTCCCTCCAACTATGGGTAAATAGCAGGAAAGACTGGGTTCTATAGCCTTGGATGGCAACTGGTCTAGGAAAAGGTCAACTCTGAATTCAAAACCATTCGGCGTCTGCATTACTCCTGCCTCTGCGTCTGTGGAAATTCTGCGGCAAGTAAGAGCATATTCCTCCCTCCACTGGGATAGCACGCGATGTGTGGGGACCGCGTATGAAGTTCAAACATCCTTGTTACTCCGTTTCAAGAATTCGCCGCCGTTGGTATCGGGAATGGCTGTCGCTCGTTTCAGCATTGGCGACGGATCGCCGTGCTTGGTCGGCCTTCGTTCCGGACGCGGTGAATTCCTTGGAAGGAGCCGGCTTAACCGATCCAGGGTGAATGCCGCAACATGCATACATTAAATACAACGTTTCAAGTTCTAATGAGTATATTACCTCTGTTCCAGTAATGTATGACTCATTTACATATGAATTCATAAAGACTATAAATAACTACAGCTATTACCCATGAGGCAGCCGGGAGCATACTACTTTCTATGAGTCAGTAACACTACACTACAATGCCGTCGCCCATATCTAAAGAACCGAACGAACAATTATCACTGGATAATTATGAATATGCACAATCATTATGTTTCTTTGGAGAAAATTGTCAAAAACCAAAGAGAACTACTCAAATATTGAGAAAGAAACGTTAGCCATAATATGGACGACAAACAGAGTTCGTCATTTTTTGATCGGAAAGAAATTCCTACTAAGGTTTGACCATAGGTAACGTCTTCTAGAATTCTAAGATGAAAAAAATCACGATCTCCCATAGCTAGACAATCCCTTAGGGAGATGGAGGAAGATAGTGAGAAGACAAATGTTCCCAAAAGAGGTACCAGGGAAAATAGTGAGAATAAAACCTCTTCGGTACAGGAAGATGAGCTGAGTCATTTACATATGAAATCACAAAGATTATAAATAGTAACAACTATTACGCATGAGGTAGCTGAGTGCATACTATTTCCCGTGAGTCAGTAATTCTACACTACACAAATAATGCAAATTATTTTACTATAGAAATGTAATTAAAATTACGAAGAAAAAGACTGTTTGTAGTCAGAGATTAAGGCCGGCTTTATGAATATAATCGGTTTATTAAAAATAAGAAGTTAACTCTTACCTGGATAATTGCATTCTGTACCATTAAAACGACCAACCATCAACTGCAAGAAGACAGAATGTATCAGCAGGAGGAAAAATCCAAGATGCGAGTTACAAATAGGAGATAGAAATATGAAGCAAGTACAAACATTTAAATATGGGAACAATAACAGATAATGGAAAATACGACAGCGAAATTCAAACATGCATTAAACTATATGAGTAGGTATTCCAAAAGCTAAGCAAATTGCTGAAAAACAGATAAATTTTTTTAGAAACAAAGAAAAGAGTTCTGGATTGCTATGTGACATCCCTCCTTTATATGACTGTGAATGGTGTAAAATCTTGCTACAGATGAGGAGAAAAATGGAGTCATCAGAAATGTGGTTCTACAGAAGGATACTGAGAATTCCATGCACGGAACGAGTAAGTTACAAGAAAATATTTTTAAAAAAATGGCAACATGATCAGTTATGGTCAGAATTAAAAAGATAGGTGAAATTTCTTGGACACATAATGAGAAAGAAAGGATTTCAAAATTTACCATAACAACATTATTGAGGGAAAGAGAGACAGGGGAAGGCTGCGAGCCAGCTACTTAACGAGTTTCTGTGAATGGAAAAAAATTAGAAAATTGCACAGGAACACAAGGAATAAGAAATTTTGGAGATCCATCATATCTCCAACGAACGCGGCATATGGAAGAAGAATGTATTCAATTCTTTTTTTACTAATTTAATTTCCAGTTCGTCTAGCTGTATCGATTCATAAATGCAACTGATCAATTTCAATCGATTTCATAATAGTTACCAATAGACTGAATATATTCCTTCATTGCAAAAGTGCGTGCCCGATTAGAAAATTAAAAATAATGAAAATCGAACCCAAAGTTTTGTAATAATCTCATACAAAAATTACTGGTAGGAATACCGATTAGCGATCATCCTTCAAATTTAGACAGTATGACTGCCTTTAAAATTTTTGTTCAAAATTCTTTTTCTTTTTTTACTCAGACATCGAAAATCGGCTCCGTTGAGAAAGATATAACTGTCTTAACCAGTAAACAGACTCTAGATATTTAGTTAGACAGCTTAGTTTTAAACGAAAACACAAGTGTTCGTCATTCAGCACTTGATTGATTAATTCATTTTCTACGGTTTATCAACCCTTTGCAGGTTATTTAAAGCCAGAAAATATTTTTAGATCGTAATATATATTTTTAGATAATCCTGATTTAGTGATACATGTCTTACTAATTGACCTATAACTGGGGAAGAATATGAGGCTTCATGCCTTTTCCGAGGGTATTTGCACGTAAGTGAATATAACGCTGTCCGATTAACAATTCCGAGCCATTATCCATTACACCACCCGCACATCCACGCTTACAGCACGTGGTATTTCCCAAGTGTTCACCCATCTAGGTACTGATCAGGCTCGACGTTGCTTAATTTTGTCGATCGTAGGGGAACTGGTGTTTCAACCTGATGTGGATATAAGCCTCATTCAGAAGTGATCGAAATTATTGTACTGAACACTTAACATTTACTAAGCATGACGCATTCTTGTACAAATGAGTACATAGCTCAGCTTTTCGCCCGGTTCGCATCCTCCCCAGTCTTTTGAATAAGTGTATATACTTCTAACGTCTCTACCTAAACTCTGAAATGTTATTCACTAATTTTTTGGCCCCTCAGTAGAATTAGATAGATTTGCCTATCGCCAGGTTCACACTCCTCCCTAGTCTTTTGAACAATAGTAGATGTTTATCCGTTGTTTCCTGTTTAGGATTGGGCTTCCAGTTCCTTCTAAAGTCTTTTTCTTTCTTTTTCACTTCCAGTAGCTCCTTGCATCTTAGTGGCATTATTGCCTTGCTTGGGGCGAATTGCTTAAAAAAAGTGTTGGTTTAATTTTGTTGTGAGACTCGATACCTTTATAGAATTACTGCATATATATGAAACTTAAATTCGTATGTCATGAGACCACAATTCAGTGCGCTTCTTGAGAATCCAATACGTTGAGTACAATGTTGATAATAAGTTTATCCGGTAATCTGTAATCTCGTTCAATCAGTCATCCGGAACTAATTTCCACGGGTGTGACTTCAAATTACCACGGATCTGCCACTACTTTTTAGTGCTATTAGATGCCGCATCAGCCCTTTTTTTGAAATTTTTCAAACATTGCTACGTAATTTCGTCTTGTCTTTTGTACATGTTTGTTATAACAAGCTGACGTTCATCCCCAGTCATGTCTCCAATGCATAAAAGAAGTAATATTTATTTCATCCGTGTTTCATTAAAATTTCACTCGTTATTTCCATGGAGACAGTTCAGATGAACTGCACTCCTTTGTTCCACCAGTCCTAAACTTCACAACTAAGACCCACCATGCCACTCCCTTTGTAGCGGACCACCCTTATTCACTTTGTATTCCGTTGGTTAGAGGTAAGTTCTACCAGAGCAGCCTCTTCTCACGAATCATTACTTTGTGGATCCGATTTCCAAGAGGATGCATTCTCGATCCCTACAGCCTACACCTGTCGAAATCTACGGTTAACGGTTATCTTCACACATATCAGCATAAGGTGTGTCTCTTTTTCTGTAACTCTCTGCTTCGAGTGGCTCTTAGGATAACTCCATTAGAATTTTTTTTTTTTTGTTAATCAACAATTATTATTTACATATATTTCTAAAGGTAGAATGAATTGGCTAACGTAACCAGCTGTAATCCGGCAAAGTAACTTACCAAGCATCATATATATCACAGTGATGCCGGGTTAGTGAGGGTCAGTCTCTATTTAATCTGTTTAATTTAGTCGGTTCCAAAGTTACAAATGTTCAGTACCCACTGAGGATCAAACTAGTGATGGTAATATTGCAAATTTGCTAAATAAATTTTACCTTTGTACCCCACCATAAAAAAGGAAGTCGCAAAATAATTTTTTTTTCCCATCGCTATTACTCTATACTCCCTTGACAATGTTAAAAAGCTATTTTGAAATTTTAATAATAGTAAAGATGTTACACATTATTAAGTTGTTAGATTGTTTATTTACAATATTAGTTTTATATTTACAAGATTATAAAGATATGTGAACAACATAGCAATGTTTATTATTTACCATTTTATAAGCAACTATGAAAACCTTCTTTATTCATGAATTTAAAAAAAAATGTCTGTTATCTGTAGAGCAAGAAAATTTGAATAAACACTTTATTTTTCCGAACATTATTTTATAATTCAGAATACTTCTTGTTTTAATTTCTAGTTTTTATAATCGTTATCTAAGATCAAAAGGGTCTCTAACCGTCGTTGAAAAATGTAATTTTTAAAGAAATTTTAAATCGTTGCTTATTTTTCTAAAGGTTTGAAGCAGCCCCTAAAAATCTGCATATATATTACCTATTTTCAACCAACTCATGACTGATGAAAAAATCTTAAATCATGAATGAACACTAAGCACCTTGACCAAAACAATTGGCGAGGTCGGAGAATTGTGTACTTTGAAATGTTTGGCTGATTGTCATTCGATTCAAATATTCACATATTTTTATAATCTAGTAAACATGAAATTAATCTTATAAATAAAAAATTTAACAACTAAATAGTGTATAATATTTTTGCTATTATTAAAATTCTGAACATAGCTTTTTAAATCAAAGAACCGAGTCAGTATATAGTAATGGTGCGGTCAAGAGAAAAGCCGTCCTTTTGACACACTATGTTTTTATTCGAGAACGTAGGTTAAACAGTGCCCAAGTTTTAACCTGTCACATGGATACAAGTGTAGCTAGTAGGATTTGAAATCTTTATTATCAGTTTACAAAATTAACATGCTCTGAAATTTTTATAGCATTTTCAAGGTTCCTTGTACTCGGCTGACTCTTTCATTAATAAATTATTGATGAAAACAAAAAAAAAACAGATGCCAATAATTTCTGATAAAATAACTAGGATTAAAATCGTCTTTTTTTATTTTTTATTTTTTATCTTCGTTATTTTCGTCATTTTTTTATACTGAGAGAAAGGTTACAATTTCAGGGCTTGAACGCAACCCCCGATAATCAGGCAAGTCCCAATCCATCCTACATTATTAACTTGTCTCCTACTGTCGTTTATATCAACATTATCGTCCTCCGTCATTTTATCATTCTTTATTTACGTTGCATCCCAGCGAAGCCAGCATCCAATCAGTTAATTAGTTGGACGGGAACTTCAGACCAGCCAAAATGGCGACGTGACACGCGCTTTTTCCCGCCCACTTGGCTTGCTCTTTCTCTAACAGGAATTGTGTGTATGCAATTTAGCAAATGGTTTTCTGATACTGAATGCCCAAATGACATTGGTCGCCGTGGTGATGTCTAAGAGTTCAAAGCAAGATCCACTCATTATTCGACATACGACAGTATATTTTTGAAAGACGTTTCTTATAGGAAAATGAATGACCCGAATTTTTGTTAATGGCACCTTATTTTCTCTTGCATTTTCATTTCATCGTCGTTGTTGCTTGCCTGTTCGTATCTTCTGATGTTGCGACATGAATTATTCTTATCATTGTATGAATCATTCTGATTAGTTGTCATTATTTTTTCAATCAAAATATTTCGACTGCTACGCTTTTCGGCTTTCTTTATATTGCTTGAAGTTAAAAGAGGAATCATTGTTATTATTCTGCGATTCATTTAGAGTAATACACTGATTGTTTTGCTATTTTGACCGGTGAGTTCAATGGCCATTTTTTTCTGTTGCCATTTCAAGTAGTATCCTAAATGTTGATTATTATAACAACGTCTTCTTTCGGGTGCTCGCCAGTTTGCTTTACGTCTAAATTAATGAAATGAACTGCTTTTATATCTAATGAATTATACAGTGGACGATTCTCATCTTTGTAGTTTTGATAATTTCGACCAATATATTTTTTAGAGTTTCTACAGTTGTTTGAATTTCGTAGTTAAAGAATTGTTATTAGGCTATGAAATATTCGGCCTAGTATCCTCACCTTTATTATTTAGATTTTGACGATATTTTTCCGGCTTTCATCGGAACTCCTTAAACTATTTTTCTCTACAATCCTCATTCTATTTTCTTGGAGTTAAGATTAAATTCATCAAGGAAGGTGCTGAAGTTTTTTCTACTCAATTACTTTCGATATCCTCAAGGGAGAATTACAAAGAAAAAATTATTGTAATGTTGATCTTAAAAAAAAAAAGAAACACGCGCAAACGCTCTCTCTCTCTCTCTCTCTATATATATATATATATATATATATATATATATATATATCATTGTCATCCACAGACAGACTGTTTCGCTGTATCACAGCTCATCAGTGTGGCTAGACGTCCGGTTGCCTCTAGCTAGGATCGAAACCCTACTGAATTGGCGTCAGTCGGAAATACTACCACTAAGGCGTCGGCGCACGGCAGAGATGAAGGTGAATTTTAGCGTATTTATTTTTAGATTTAGATAAACACACAGTGACTGACAGTGACTCAATTCTGCCGAAGAGTCTTACTATATTAGCCTTAATAGTCACTGTTTACAAACCCACGCTTCATTCCCACAGAGCTCAACCGAAATTAATTTTTCAGGAGCTAATATATATATATATATATTAATAGCTCTCCGCCTCGGTATTTTGACCACATGAATTTAAGTGTACTACTAGACTGGCAACTAAGTCTCGTCGTTTTGATGTTGAATTATCATGATACAACCTTAAATTATATTCTAATAGTTTCTTTTCTCATATTTCTCACCTGTGGAACTCTCTTCCTGTTTCTTTCAATGATCTTCAGAAATTTAAATGCAACGTCAATTGTCATTTTTGTCTTCCTCAACCCTGATATTTTTTGTCCTTCCTTCTCACTAAAGTCTTCTTATTGTCTTTCACTCTCAATAATCCCTGGTGTCTTAGTGGAATTATTGCTTTGATTGGGGTAAAATGATGAAAAGAACAAATATGGCGTCATTAATTTTACGTTACCTCGTTCTGTGACTCTTCAGTGAATCATATTGTTAGAAGGAAATTTAATTTAACCTCACCAGCGTGTTTTGACGAGTGGTCAAAAGCTTCCATAGTTGTCTGATATTGCCCACTATTGTTCAAATATCACATTATCCATTTTGATATAAATAAAACACTAAAATAATTTTTAAAAAGTCATCAAAATTAGTGTTAAACCAATATTATTTATTAAAGCTTTAAAAAGTGATATTTAAAATATACATAAATATATACAAAAATATAAAACAAAAGGGGAAGAAGAGAAAGGAGAAGAACAAAATGGTAGACCGAAAAGTATCTAAAAGACAGCAAAAACTGATAACAATTATGAACTAACTGGTTATCGTTCTTTAGAATCAATCGAGGACAGAGATTTGTGCACAACAACTAAAAAAGCGGAAGAAAAATTATTACCATATAAACCAGCAGTATAAAACACAAATAGACTACAATTATTACCAAGGGAAGGCTGCTTAAACTTAATACAAATAGTTTCAATAATTCTCAGATGGTAATCTGAATGAGCTTTCCTGAAAAATCCCAGATGTAAAGACGAGACACAAATCAGATTATTTATTAAGTGTTCTCTACGGTAGAACTGGAACTATTTACAGACTTATGCAAATTCTCACAGTGTTCGCGATGGGTCTCAGCTAAATAATCATAAGACATATACAATTATATATACAATTCCCTGCAGCTATCCCATGCTCAATTCCAGACACGCTCTTCAATTCTATAATTTGACCGCCCACTTATTGATAATTCATCCGCTGGTTACCAAATAACTTCAGTCAGTGAGTTTCACACCATGAAAGCGAAAGAAATCCAATCTTACTACAGCTTAAGATCAAATTGGTAAAATGGAATTAGATTATTACACCGGAGTAAAAATATAATTTAGTACCAGTTGGAAATACACCACTATTTAAAATACGATGCAGATATTTCTATTTGCATCGCTAAGTATGAACTGGTATAAGACCACGAAAACGGAGCCTTTGGTGGAGATCAAACTAATTTCAATTACGTCTCTGTTAGTTTACATAATTTACTGAAATGATAACGATCTGGGCAGTATATTAACATACCATGGGAAGCATGACGCAAACATCTGAAGGGGCCTTGGAATACCAAAAGATGCCTTTCAAAAGCTAAACAAAGTATTAAGAAAAAGAGAATTTTATTAGAAACAAAAAAAAGAGTGACGAAATGCTATGTAATAAAAATCTTCTTATGGCAGTGAATACTGGACAATTCGTTCAAAGATGAAGAAGAGACTCTAAGCTACAGAAATGTGTCTCTACAGATGGATGCTGAAAATACGATGGACATAACATGTGAGTAAAGAGAAAGTTCTGAAGAAAATGGAAACGAGGAAGGCTTAAAAACAAAAAAGAGGCGATTGACATTTCCGTGGCATTATAAGAAAGAACGACTTGGAAAATTTAACACTCCTATGACGTACTGAATGAAGAAGATCCAGAAGACAACATTTAGGAACTAACCTGTGATGGGATGGAAGAGTAGAGACAAAGAGTTAAGGTAGAGTCAAAAGTTCCTTAGAACTACAAGGAATAGAAAGTTATGGAGAGCCATGATTTCACACACCCAAAAGATAATTGGAATATAAACGATATTGAAAAGGGGGAGCAAAAGTTTATTTATTTTCGATTACTTCGATTCAGTTTTAAGATATGGTTTGCTTTATATACTGTTATATATCGTACCTATGAACACTAATGGGTATGTCCCAATCCACGTTGTACACTATTGTAAATGGGGGTAATATGTCGTATAAGTAGTCCACTACTATCAGTGGTTTACCTACTTCATGCTGCTGGCGAGTATTTTATTTTGTTGATGTTATAAATATTACCATTTAATTTCCAACCTCCGTTTTGGTTATTCGTCATTCAGTAACCTTTTCTAGGTTATAGCATATACATTCGGTTAAAAACGTCGTGCTGCGATAATAATTAATACTGAACAATTTCTTCACAGATTAATAATGAGGAATAGTGCTGGGAAAAATTGACACACACAAGATATATTGAATGCAAGAGGGAAAGAGCGGTTAACCTATCTAATGTAGTTTTGAAAATGGGCAACAAATATTAACTAAATCCATAAGGAAGTAGAAGTTGTGGAGAGCTATGATCACTTAGGTCCTAACGGGACACGCCACATAAAAGAAAAAGTGCGGTGGTTAACAAATTAACTGATATGAAATACACATAAAATAATTTACAATACATAACAGATATAACCCTTCTGAATATCTTTAAAGCAGGATAAAAGTAAAAAAAAAAAGATATTTTAGAAAAAAATGACAAAACTCATCGGACCCAACGTTTCAGCCGAATGTCTGGATAGTCTGAAGCAAAGACAAACAGTAGATAAGAATTTTGTTTTAATTTGTACACGTTTTCTGCTTTTTTTTTAAATAAATATTTGGGGATTCTGTTGCTCTCAGCTTGTCATGCCCCGGTGACAAGATTCAAGGACCTTATATGTATGAGACATATTACATTAAAGATGATAGAGTTTGGGCCGTAGAAACTGAGTTGATAGATTGCGCACTTGAAAAAATATTTCACGGCTTCACACCAGGAGGGTAAGGATGATCATTAAACGTTAAACAGACCGTTAAATTGTAGGGTTCAAGAATATATATATATATATATATTGTTATCAGAACTGATCTTAGTTCTGTTAAACAACATTTCTTAGAAAAACATAGTCATGTACATAATATTAGACACATATAAGTTGATGAAACAACATTACTCACACATACAAACAGTAAAAAGATACTTAAGATATTGCAGGCCATCTACATTAAAACAAACCAATTCACAGTCAACAAAATTACATTTCAAACCAGTCACGATATATTACAATGAATTTAAGCACATGATTCTGTTGATATCATTTCTTTTTTCTCATGTGGTCATATACATCGTCATAGAACCACATTACGAATTTACGGCCTGTGTCTGCTATTCCGAGACATTTATCGTCGCATAGCAAACTTCTATGTAAACAAAACAATATGTCATCTTTGACGCTGAACAACTCTGTTATAATTTACATATAACCATTCTGATGATGACTCATGTGAGCCGAAAGCTTAGATGAAATAATAATAATAAAACAACATAATAAAATAATATCCAAATGTCGAACAGTTTTTGTCTTTATTTTCTCCAGAAACAAAAGCCCCTATACAAAGTTTAGAACGGCTCATGATCAAACCAAATATACATTCGTTGTCTGTTATATTTAACAATATATGTTTCAATAATGATCTGACATCTCCTTTTAACAGATATATTTACCATAATTGCACAAAAATATCCTGAAATACTACAGAGTAAATTTATTCAATAAAATCGCCATTTGGCTTCAACTACGGCCACCAGACGACTTCGGAATCTCCTGTATCTCTTTGGGACGGTCTCCTTAAGTTCGTGAATGCTGCCGTAATCCTTGCCTTCAGTACATCTTTAGTGTTACACAGAGTTTCGTTGATCTGTCGCTCAACTGTGCCCCACGAATAATAATAATCAAGCGCGTTGCAGTCTGGAGTCTTAGGCGTTCAAATGGAAGGGGTGATGTGGTCGCAGAAATTGTATGACTGGGTTCTCTTGCTTGTGTGGCATGGTGCAAATTCCTGTTGCCAAACATAGGGTCTTCTAGCAGCCACCCACTTGACTGCGAGCAGCACTACCTTCTCAGGGCACTTGAGGCCAGCCTCCGTGTGATTCTGAGCCCCTGTGAGAAGAGGAATGGAGACATAACGTCGCCATCCCTAGTGATCACTCCAAATACCTTCGTAATCACCATTAGACTCATCCAGTTCTTTCCGAATCCTGATCACTCTCCTCAGATTGACACCCAGACACTGAAATGTTCTATTGGAACTTCCGGCGCAAATACCAAGCAGTACAGTCCGCCATTTCCAAATTTCTGGCAGAGTGAATTGTGTCATGGGTTTCTTTTTTCACAGAGTGTACCCAACCGACCCTAATATGCTGTGCGGTCGACAAATTCAAAAACAAATAACGCCTATGCTGGAAATTCAAAATATAAAATGGTGACATTTTACCCATCACACTCTGTATATATTTGTGTGTGTCTGTGTGTGTTTACATATGGGGTGGCACATTTTCCGTCTACCGCCCACTTGACATTAATTTAAACCGTTTAAAAAACTTGAATACCTACTCAAAAGCATGTACCTAATAAATACAACATTTATATTAATAAAAAAATATTATATAATCATAATAATCCGTAGATGTAAAGAGTTAAAATAAAAAGTAAAAAGTGTTAAAACAGACAAATCTAAGATATTCGACTTCTCATATTCCCCAGCAGTTCTCCGAAAGTCATAATTCATGAAATATTTTTCACGTTACATATATATAAATATTATTTTCGATATCTATCTCTCTTTCACTCTCTCTCTCTCTTTCTCTCTCTCTCTCTCTCTCTCTCTCTGTATATATATATATATATATATATATATATATATATATATATATATATATATATATTCCCAATCACTACAATCTTGACCTCTTCAAATATATTATCTTTTCTGAATCAGATCATGAATTTCCCCTTTTGCTTTTCTTATGCTCATACAAAACAGTAGCCTTCCATTTTCAGTAGCACTCGGGACTTGTATTGTGTGTGTGTGTGTGTGTGTGTGTGTGTGTGTGTGTGTATGTATGTATGTATGTGTGTGTGTGTGTGTGTGTGTGTGTGTGTGTGTGTGTGTGTGTGTGTGTGTGTGTGTGTGTGTGTCAGTGAAATCCGTCCGTAAGTAATCCAAGTGAATCCTATTAATATAAAATATTAAAACTGAAAAGAAAGCTCAAAATATTTATTATAGGGCATAAAAAATTAATTGCATAAAAATGAAACTCTATAGTAGCCCATAGTACAATAGGCCACTTCGTTCCCCAGGATAAATTAGCTTGAGCTTGTCAATACAAAAACGTTTGAACCAAATGTTTTAGTAATGACAAGGAATTTATCCCAAGGAGTGAAATGGTCATAAACATGGGGTACTATTGAGTTTCATATTTATGTAACACACACACACACACACACACACACACATATATATATATATATATATATAACCACGAAAAAATAACCGCAACATTCTACACCACATATGCACACACACATACGCACACGCACATGCACATGAGTACGCACACAGACACACAGGCAAAGACAAAAATCAACCTAATACTTATAAATAGCGCATAAATTAATTTTTACTTGGTTTAAATAGATGAAAATGACAAAATCGACAGCCAATTGCGAAAACCTCCTGAGAAGTAGACCAGGCGATTTCAAAATCTTCATCTACGAAACTCTGGAGTCGGGGTGCTGATTCAATCCGCTAAGTGACAAATTTGATAGTTGTATTAATCATATATATATATATATATATATATATATATATATATATATATATATATATATATATATATATATATATATATATATACAGGATAGTAAAGAATTGTCCGAAAACTGCAGTATTTAACATCCTTCCCCATGATGCTTCTATTTGGTACCTCTCACAATAAGAAAGAACACCTTCGTTAAATACGATGCCAAAATATAAACACCTTTAAATTCAGATAATGTCAAATTCATCAATTTTTACATTTTTATATTAAAATATTTTTGAACTGATTACATCTAGAAACAGTTTTTTAAATTATATCAGCTTTTTTACTTGACACATTATATTTATATGCGTTAATTTTACACTATGTCAGATTATATTATTCAAGTCAATGTTTCTCTATAAAATTGCTATTAATCATATAAGCAAGATTTTAGAGGATATAATTCGTTAAATGTATCGTGGGAATTTCAACTACCAATATCCATCCTCCTTAAAAATATTCTTTTTAGGTCGGCATGTTATGAAATCAAAGTGTAACATATTTACTTATAAATAAATGAAGAATTGTAATCCGCAAAATTATATTTGATTAGCACAATGTCTCATATACATTATAAATTGTAAAAGCTTCTTAACATTCTTTGATTTTCATCAGTTTTTCAATCACTGATTTTGTTAACTATTTGACTTGCAGCTTTTATTATTGCTTCAAGGAAATCTTGGCTCGAATATCATTTTCCATTCTCATGCAGATCTCTTTTAATGATGAACTACAAGTCTTTTATTGAAGTAATATCATAAAAGACTGACGCCAATTCCATTACTTTTGTGTTCTGGCATTTTTGGCAAGATGGGCAACAGTAAACTTTTGGGAATATGAAAGAGCTCTGTTTTACCTGAGTATACTCATTACCATAAAGATTGACCTGTAGCACGAACTACAATAAGAAATTGAAGAAATTACAATGATTCTCTGCGTTTAGAATATTCCAAACATTATGATACACCCTTCTTGTTATCTTCTAAGTCATGTTGGGTGACTATTTTCAAAAAGACCATAATTTGTGTCCCTGCCATTTGGTCCGTCTGATGCAAATCAATTTTCATATATTTCTTTACTTAACATACAACTTTCACTTTGTGTTATTTTCTTAAATATGATAGTTTATTTGCTTTAATGTCTTAAGCCAAAGGTTCTAAACATCTTATCAATCCGTTTGCATGCACAATTCCAGGTTTTTCAAGAATTCTTGGGGGGGGGATAGTTAATCAACTTTGAAATTTTCTCAAATCTCTTCTGATACTCTTCTACTAACACTAACTTCACTTCTGGATAATTCCTTGACGTTGTATCTTTCTCTGGAAGCATGGCAATCTTTGTACATATGATACTAATATATATATATATATATATATATATATATATATACGTGCTTATGTGCATGTGTATGCACGTGTTGCGTTAGATTTTAAGAAATAATTATAATTGAGTGTAATTAGGATACATTTTTTCAATATAAATAACAAGTGGTGAATTCTATCGTAGATTCTCACACAACTAAATTTGTAGTAAATATTTCTAAAAAACATCGAATATATTTATCGTATACGCACAGGCACACACACACACACACATATATATATATATATATATATATATATATATATATATATATATATATATATTATGGTCCATTTTCGGTTCTCACCCGTTTGAGGTGCAGTTGAAATGCACCGAAACGAAGTTGCATCTTTTTAGCGTGTAAACTGTTTTTGTCTATATGATAAAATTATAATAAATAATTATCGCTTTACTATCGGTATCGAACCATCTTTTGGATTAATGCTGTGAACGTTAGAATTTATATATTACTTTCTTTCTCATTGCATCGTATGTATATATATATATATATATATATATATATATATATATATATATATATATATATATATATATATATATATATATATATATATATATATATACTGACTTGCATAATAAATATTACATCATATAATTATACGTAAGGAACATAGAAAGGCTGACTTAGATAGAAATATCATTACACACACTCATGCATATTTATATATAGATATGTGTGTGTGTGTGTGTGTGTGTGTGTGTGTGTGTGTGTGTGTGTGTGTGTGTGTGTGTGTGTGTGTGTGTGTGTGTGTGCATTGTGAAACAATACCAACCAGTCCAATAACGAGCTGAGGACAAGATGATGGGCCGACAGACATCTAGAATGTTCGAACTTCTTTTAATCATTTCACCCCAAGCAACACAATAAAGCCACTAAGACCCAATGGTGTCACTGAGTGTGTAAGAAAGGTAAGAAAAAGAAAAACATTTGTAAGAAAGGAAACAATAAAAGAACAGGAATTACGAAGACAAAACATAACGATTGACATTGTATTTAAATTTTTGACGATCAATGTTGACTGAAATGCAAGAATCCGAAAGAGGACTCTAAATGCGAGAAGTGCGAAAGAAGAAGCTATTAGCATAGAACTTACGGTTACATCTAGCCATTTCAACTGTAAAATAATGAGACCAAGCCACAAATCTAGTAGTGCGCTGAAATTCGTTAAGTTGAGGTACCAAAGCGGAAAGCTTTACAGAATAATTACTATGAAAATATTTATACAAAATATGTACAAGTATAGAAGTATAGAAAGAAACAAGATCGATAGACATACCGATATCCTGATGGCTGGAAAGAAGAATAAGGCCGGAGACAGATTATAATACAAAGATTTCACCGCGGATGATTTTCGTGGGTAAATTTAGCGCTAATAGTTCGAATTTCTTTTGCACAGAAGGTTTTGGAAGGTGGCGGCTTTCTGAGTCGTAACGAAACCTGACCCTTGACCGCTTTTCCACACGTGTAAAGCGCAATTTTGACAGGGGTTATTAAGATTATGACGAGTTAATGAAGTGTCCAAAGAATTAGGGACCTGAACGTGGAATGTCTGCCCTGATGGTGTCGAGTGGCCTCGCTTCGTTATGCCTGCAGGCCCACACTTAAAGACATTTGCTGGAAAATCTGAATTCTTCAAGTTCTCCTTATGGGAAAGGAAAAGTTTCTTTTGTCTGAATAAATAAAAATACATACGTATATGTCTCTCTCTCTCTCTCTCTCTCTCTCTCTCTCTCTCTCTCTCTCTCTCTCTCTCTATCTATCTATCTATCTATCTATATATCTATCTCTCCATATATATATATATATATATATATATATATATATATATACAAGGTGTATCAAGAATACTTTTACAAACTTTGTGGGTGGGTTCCTCATACCGAAACAAGGACAAGCCCACACATTAATTGTAAACTGATGTTGGTGTCTAACCTGTATTGAACCATGGGGATTCCGATCCGCCCACAAATTGTTGTGTAAATTTGTTATTCCATTTCTTCCAAATGTTGTCTCATCTGTAAACAAGACAAAAAATGGATCCGCAGTTTGTGCAATAAACCTTCAGCAAAGGTTCTCCTGTGGTGAGTGATCAAAAGGTGAAAGACCCTGCATACATCATAAGGATACAGGCGCTGCTCTTGAAGTTCTCTCTCTCTGCGGTACTATGAGATGCACGATATGATAGGGCCACTTGACGTGTACTGACACCTGGATGTTCACCGACAGCCTGTAGAATGGGTTCTTCATGGTCAGGCGTTCGAGAGAACCTCGGTTTTCCTCGATGCATAGTGTGTGGTGCCACTGATCCTGTCTCAGCAACGCGACTACAAACAGCAGCAATGGTTGGATGACTTGGCTGCCCTCGGTCTTGAAATGCAATTTGATACAGCCGTGCAGCCTCGCGTCTATTACAATATCTGCCTGCTCACGATATGAATATCCTGCCATTGTTAAACGGAACACTTCTCAGTTAAAATAATAGTACACACTTTAAACATTGAAGACAAATTAACCACAAATCTACACGAATGACAAATGTAACTCAGTCTTCATGGCAACACAGAGCCAACTACTGTAAACTTTCTTCGCGCTTAAAAACTCATATATGTTTATATGGACTTTTGTCCTTGATTTGGTGTGAGGAACCCGACCCCAAAGTTTGTAAATGTATTTCTGATACACACTGTATCTCTCTTTCTTTCTCTCTCTCTTCATATATATATATATATATATATATATATATATATATATATATATGTACGTATGTGTAATTTTCGATTATGTTTAATAAAATATAAATCCCAATTTTGAATAATATTTATATATATATAATTTTAGGTTCGTCTATTTTGAGATATTTTTTAATAAATACCATTAACCCCTGTTTAATTTAAATATAAAATATAAATCCTATCTATTTTAAATGCAATATATATTTAAATAAAAAAAGAACAAATCCCGGTATAATATATGGACTGCACAAGCATTGCGTTAAGCAGATATTTTTATTAAAATTTAAATTATGTCACGGCCTGTTTCTACCCGGAGATTGCGGTGCGCATGAAACTCCAAGCTGAGCTTCCGGTGATGGATAGTATGTATATTTATTAATATATAATTAATAGCTCTGCAATATTACATCGAGTACTATTTTATTAACACCAGCACTCAATGTGCGATATCTTATATTCGTTTATATATATACATATATATATATATGTGTGTGTGTGTGCGTGTGTGTTTGCGCGCGCCTGCCTATGTATACGCGTATGTACATGTATGATTTTAATTTACATGTATACATATATTGTTCTAGACGTATACATGTGTGTACATATGTGTCTATATAAATATATGCGGAGCGTGTTAATTAAAGAGAATTCATTTACCAGATCAGGCATTTATTTTTAAAAGGAATTTCTATGGTGTCTCCTTCTTTGCTAATTTGGCTGCAAAGACTAGTTAGATAGAAACTCGTGCAGCGATAATTTCAGAAATATTTCGACTAATTTCTACGTGTCAGGTTAAAAAATAGTGATACATGTTGATTTTAATGTAAGGTAATCTGAATAAAGGTCGCAATGGGGTGCGATAGACTTCTATACTAATATATATATATATATATATATATATATATATATATATATATATATATATATATATATATATATATATGCTAAAATAAAAACATCGAGCTCTCTGTAGATGAGTTTTAATAATTAATATTACTAAGTTCCACCCGGATTATATACCAAGAAATCCATTACCTCTACTATATATATATATATATATATATATATATATATATATATATATATATATATATATATATATGTATGTGTGTGTGTGTGAAATGAAAATAAGGTGTAACAATTTTTTTCATGTGGTAAATGGAATACAAATATCACAGAAAAGAAAAGTCGAACCTGGCAGTAAGGACGCTATTTTTAAGTGTAACAACGCTTCCTTTGTGTGTGTGTGTGTGTGTGTGTGTGTGCGTGCGTGCGTGCGCACGCGCGTGTGTGTGTGAGAGTCTGTATGGGTGTTTTTTGTGTATGTTAAAAAGGAGAGAAGACGTTTTTTTCAACTAATAAAGTGATGTTACTCCAAATGACACGACCTTACCTTTGCTTATGAAAAGGCGACACTTCTCACTTATTCTTGAATAAACAAAACCCACAGAGAATCTGTTGATAAAATAGGTCTGTTCCTCCTCTGAACTCTGAAATCTGTTCAGCCATAGCCAAATGTAGGCAACAGCGAATGAATTGAAACAATGCAACATCGAAAAAGAAAGGCTCAAAGGCGATGGTAAACGAATGAAATCGCGTTTCTTTATAACGAATATCGTCTTGATTGCAATAAATACATTTAGGTAAATGATTTATTTGTATAAATTATCCATAGATAAATAATCGAGTACTTTTAACAACTAATATGCTACTATAACTAGGTCGATGATACCGTGTCGAAGGTAGACTCAGAAAGTTATCTGAAAGAATAATAAGACAACGTGATGCGACACACATCGGATTGTATGGCAGTGAATGCCGGAAAAATCTCTCCACGGACTAGCTTATGTGAATGGATGGTGGAAGCGGGAAGCTTAACAAAGGAATAAACATTGCTACAGGCCACAGGGGATAGGAAGTTGTGGAGAATCATGATCTTTCACGTCCTGTAGCGACACAGCACATAGAATAAGAAATAAAGTAAAGCAAGTATAAAGAACTAAGCATTAAATGTAAGAAGTGAGAATGCAAAGTTGTTAGCAAAAGAGACACAGCAAGATATTTACTCCATTAAATTTTTCCCTGGGAGATGTGAGAAAAGTCGTAGGAGAAACATTTTATCAAATTTTCAATCTGGAGACGCCGGGCTGATTGCCTTGAATTTCATAATTCGTAATGCAGTACTTTCATTTAGACTTCTAGAAAAACCTCACTTGACAGCCAAGTAACTTCAGCTGACGACCGGTAGATGATATTGTCAGAAAGCAGTATAAAAGAAGAGGGCACAAACTCATTTTCTCTTCTTATTTTCTCTCTTTACTCACAGTATACAGCAGGGGAAAAACTATCTTGTTTACCTTACAGGGCGACTTCTCAATCTCAGGCTACCCACTAGTCGCATTGTACACAATACAAGAGCGTGCTTTTATGTGCCGTGTTCGTTCAGGACGTTGGCGATCATGGCCCTCCACATCTTCCTATCCCTTTAGCTCTTAATAAGTTATGTCTTGTCTTCCAAACCCTGTTCTGTCATCCATTTGCTCAAGTTTTGCATGCATTAATTTCAACATTTCTCATTAATAACTGCATGGTTTATTTCCAGGTAAACTGATGCCTGACTGTTCAAAGACTGTTCATGCTGTTGTTTAAAAACATCATCAACAGCAAATAAGACGTTATTATTACTGGTTCCTAGCCTAGAAATTCTTTTCATGTTGAGGAACAGATGATAGTTCAATTGGGAGAATAGTGAGGGTGATCAACCAGTTCAAATCTGCAGTCACGCACGACAGCCATTGAAACCAGCATTGTCCTGATTACCCATTTCACCAGTTTTCCTGGATGTTCGGGTTTTTATAGAGTTTCGTAACTACCCCAGCAAGTTGGCATAGTACTCTCCATTGATGGTGTGGCCCTTCTGATGTTTGTCAATAAACACAATACTTTTTTATCCCAGAAAACGATGGCCATCACCTTCCCTGGAGATGAAATGATCTTTTCCTTCTTTGAAGCAGGTGAGGAGGGTTATTTCTACTGCATGGATTGTCTCTTTGTCTCTGGCTCAAAATGAGTAAGGAAATGTCAGTTGGATCTGCTTCAAACAATGTCAGATTTTCCTGTGATGTGATCAAGCTGGTGGAATTTCATCAGATGTCAGTAGATGTGGAACCCAACGCTCGTAATGAAAAGTTCAGTGTGCAGAATATTTTCAACTTTGGATTTCAACAGGATATGCTAATTATATTGGCTCTGATGTATCCATCACCATATGAACACAATGCTTTCCTCGGTGGTGGCAGTTGCAGCTGCAGGACTTCCAGACCTTGAGTCATTTTACAAACTCTCCTTTCCCCTCCTAAATTCAGCTGCCCACTTTTGCTCTGTTGATAAACCTGGAGCGTTGAAACTTAATGTAGCAACCATTTCAGCATGAATGTCCTTGCGGTTAAGCCCTTTTTTCTGCGGGTACTTGATAATACCATGATCTCAAATGTTGTCCATTTTCAAGAGAAATTGCAACTAGTTACTTTTGAAGTCTTATGTGAACAGTCACTTTACCTGGAAAGAAACAGTGCAGATAATAAGAAGAGTTGAAATTAAAGCATGCAAGATTTCACTGCTCGAGCATCTCTCCTTTATAGTCAGCCTATGAACTTTTCAGCTCACCTTCGTACCTGGAAAGAAACAATGCAGTTATTAATAAGAGTTGGAATTAATGCACGAAAGATTTCGCAGATCTGGCATCAGACCTTCAAAATCAGCCTACGAAGTTCTCAGTCCACCCTTGTACCTCAGCATCTTCAATAACAATTAAACCGCCCCCGTACGTTCGAATGAAGGCATTTTTATATTGTCACTATCTTTTACATCTTTTTATATTCTTGCTATTTAGTTGACTAAAGCAATAAAACATTAATTGTACAATATTTTGTTGGATTCTTCTTCCTATCTCCCGTTAGAAAAAATCTCCTATGCGTCCACAATACTAAATACATAAATTTCATCAATAATAATAATGGCGTTGCATAAAATTATAACCGAACCCTGTCTAGTGGAATGAGTTATTTTAACCGCGAAAATGATTCCGAGGTTTCCCTGTCCATAATATTTGCTATGTGTAATATAGTCTGACACAAGGACTAATATGAGAGAAATTGGAAGAACATGCTGTGCCAATCTTCAATGTGTGAAGGGAATTTCTACTTGGGTTTGCTTTTGAAATCCCAACTTTTAGCATAACTCGAACACCGACCAATCATAAAGTGGGTCATACCAAAGAGTCTCTGCCACTTTTTATGTCTTTTTCGACGCTTCTGTTTATTATTATCGTTATCTTAATTCTTATTCCTAATCTACCCCCGTCCATCATTTGTGAAACTTTTATTTTTTTTATTTTTGATGACGCACTGTGAAAGAGAAAGTCTTAATTTTCAATTGCAGTTTTTCTTGAAACGAAATACCGAAAGCCAAATTTGCTGGTGAGATATTTGGTCCATCTGATACCTGAGTCAGTTTTACTGACGAGAAATGGCGTCTCACCAACTTTGTCACCTCTGATCTTTGTGCTCTTGAAAGTGTTGACTCGAGGTTTATTGCACTGTTTACTTCTATCTCACTGTCAGTCTAGAAGTCACAAAATGATGGCAACAATTACAGCGGTCTGACTAATTCAAGCATCATCTTCTTAACGTACCGTGTTCCTTCAGGACGTAGGCGATAATAACCCTTCACACCTTCCTGACTCTGGTAGATCATTATAATTTTTTTTTTTGCTATTTCTCCCAAAATCCTGTTCTTACAATATGCTGTCGTAAAACCGACAAAGTACACACACGAACGTAGGCGCATACACACACACATACATCTACAAATCGATCTATCTATCTATCTATATCTATATCTATCTATCTACCTATATATATAATTCTCAGAATTAACCTGTAGAAAAAGACAATATGTATAAAGGAAAAAAACAATAGGAAAACTGTTTAGTCTTAGCCGACGCGTTTCATCCAATGTAAAAATTTTCTTACACACACACACACACACACACACATATATATATATATATATATATATATATATATATATATATATATATACTTTTTCATAGTAATTGTTCGGATGACCTCTTCGCTGTGGTACCTAAACTCTTTGAATTTAAGTGCAGTACTAGACTGACGGCGAGATCTCATCAATTTACTATTGATCTGGCTAGATGTAAGCGTAAATTTTATGCTAACGGTTTCTTTTCTCGCACTCCTCGCTTGTAGAACTCTCTTCCGGCTCCATGCTTTTCAGCCAATTTTAATTTTCAAAAATTTAAATGCAATGTCAATCGCTATCTACTCACTTCCCGATTACACTTTTTCTTCTTGCTCATTAATAATGTTTCTGTTTCTAATTCTACCACACTGCGTAACCCTTTGTGTCTTAGTGGATTCATGGCCTTGCACGGTGTGAACTAGAGTAAATAAAATGTGTGTGTGTGTGTGTGTGTATGTGAGAAAGAGGTGGGAAGGGGGGAAGTGTGTGTGTGTCTCTGTGAGTGTATGAGTATATGCGAGCGTGTTAAAAAATCCTCCGCTCTAACAAAACTTCTTTTCTCATATCTGATGTTTAGTTACATTTATCTATAGAAACTGGAAATATGTTTTCTACTACCTCGCATATATATACATACACTACAGTTTGAAGCCACCCCGAGAAGTAGCATGAGATGAACTTGACAGAAGAGTGAAAAAAAAATGAAAAATCTCTTAGAGTCATTGAAAAAAGAATGGAATCGATTATCAAAGTAATAGTTTGAGAAACATTTGCAAGGAATGTCAAAAATTTGTGCTGCAGGAATCAAGGCTAGAAGTGGGTTTTTTGACGAGAGCAAAATTTAATCATAGAATGATTTTTTTTTTCTTTTTCTCATAATAAAATTTCTAATAAAAAATCATATCTCACTTTTTTAACCATGTATAATAATTTTGTCTTATTTAAAGTAAAAAATAACTACTTTTGGGCAAAAGGGGTTATCTCAAACTTTTGATATATATATATATATATATATATATATATATATATATATATATATATATATATATATATATATAGTTTTAGCGTACGCTATATTTATGGGTTATAGAGCTCGATACCAGGGATACACCGTATGCAAATTTAAAAGTGGAGATTGGGTCTGTTCCACGCTTAAAGGCAATCGTCAGGTCTGACGATTTGTTTTTTAGCATGAAACAGAGAGTCGCCGCGTTTTAGCATGAAATAGTCACATTTGTGTATATATATATATATATATATATATTATTTTATCCTCCTCTGTTCCTCTTTTTACCCTTTCCTCAACCCCCACCTATACCCAGTATTTTCCCTTACTTACACTCTCTGTAGCCCCTTGCGTACTAGTTGCACTCCCGCCTTGCTTGGGGCGAAATGCTTTAAAAAAGTCTATTCCACTCTACTTATGCAAGTTTATTCCTATCTATCTATCTAACTATCTCAGTCTCATATTATGTATCTATCTAGTTTAAGAAAATCCGTGACAAAATGAAAACAGTTATCGCGCAACGTGTTTCGTCTTTTAGAACATCATCGGACTAAAGTGATGTTTACGCTGATGTAATTCCAGATGCACATCAGTGAGACGGGATTATGAGAAATGTAATTCCTTTTAATATGCATTTTCCGTAGGAGCCACTCGGATTGAGGAATCGGATAGCTGAGTTCGAATTCCTGTTGAATCCGTTACATTCACTTACGTGCTAATACCCTTGGGAAAGGTATGAATCATCTTCTTATCCCCCTATGTATGGATAAGTAGCAGGACAGACTGATTTCTAGCGCAGAAAGAAATGACAGGGAAAAATCGGCCTTCGCAGTCATGTATCGAAAGATACATGATCGCCTAAGCTGACTGTATAGAATCTAGCCGGTTTCTTTTCGGTTATGTTCTTTTTATCAGTTTTGTTATTAAATATCCCATATTGGTATAATTGAAGATGTGCCAAGAAAGGTGAAATTTTGTAAGAATCTAGGCAGAAATTTACTGTGGATGATCTAGTGATTAAATCATTTTCATCCTTTTTTATTTTATTTTAATTAGAGTAGCACTTTTTTAATCAAAATTATGGTCAGTCTCGTTACTAATGAATTTAATGTGTTGTTTTGTAAAAGATCCCTTTTGTGTTCATATAATGTTTTATTTAAATTTCTTGAGGGTCCTCTTATGTATTCATTGTAGTAATTATTACAACTGACAGAGTAAATCCCCCTTCACATTTTAGCTTATTATTCTTTTATTTTGTATTAATTAAGTCTTTTGTTGTTTTAGAAGGAGTTATGGCAAATTTATGTGAAGCTTAGATAATCTCTTTTCAAATGTATTTGCGATAGTTTTCTTTTTAAATTAACATGTCTCATATTAATATCTATCTCATTTTATAAATATCTATCTTATTCTATTAATATCTATCAGTCTATTAAAATAGCTCTCATTCTATAAATATATATCTATCTCATTCTATTAATATCAGTTTATTTCGTTCTATTAATATTGTTGAAAACTCTCACTATTAATTCTTTCTTTTTTCCGTATGGTTCGTTCTACTTCGTCGCCATTGTTGAAACTTGGCGTCTGGTTCGTTCTACTTCGTCGCCATTGTTGAGTCTTGACTCATTGTTGAATCTCGACTAATGCATGGAATAATAATGCAACACAAAATGTACTTAGAACAAGAATGTATTATAACAAGAAAATGTACACAATATTTACATATAGTATTTCTGTATATTTCTGGGAAGACGTTCCTGGAGAATGTGTTAACTAAGTCGCAGTCGGGCAGAGTCTCTAGCTGGATCTCTGTATTCGCTCCCCTCGTCTTCCGGTACCAACCATTATTCATATAGTCGGTAGTCACCTATGCAGATTAGGTGGATCCTACCACAACAAATATCTATCTATCTACATATCTATTCATATTTATCTATCTATATATCTATTTTTATTCATGTTTATCTAGCTATTCATATCTGTCTACCTATCTAGATTTATCTGTCTATTCGTATTTATCTACCTATCTATCTATTCATACCTATGTACCTTTCTATTCATATATGTCTACCTATCTATCTATCTATCTATCTATCTGTCTAGTCAGATTTATCTATCTGCCTATTTAGATTTATCTATCTTTTTATATCTATCTACCTATTTATATATTCATATCTATTTACGTATGTATCTATCTATTCAAATCTATCTACCTGTCTATCTATTCTTATCTATCTACCTATCTATTCCTATCTGTTTACTTATCTAGTTATTCATATCTATCTATCTATCTATCTATCTATCTATCTATCTATCTGTCTGTCTGTCTGTCTGTCTGTCTGACTTTTTCAGATTCCCTCTCTCTCATTCTTGATCTCCCGTTCTAACATACTCTTTTTCACCCTGTCACATTTTCTCCCACTCATCCCAGCCATCTGTCCTCCTCACTTACACACAGGTCAATGAACTGATGCATTAGTGGAAATTCGCCAATTCTTCAGATGGAATTGACACTTGTGTGTAGCTTCCTTGCAATCTCTCGCACTCAACGAAATAGTTCAATTGCAATTCAATTAGTTTCTTTCTCGACCAACTTTGCGACTTGAATCATTTGCAAAACGAATTAAGCAATTCGCCATTGAGAAATGTGTAGCATGCTCGTCTAACGGAACACTACTCTCAGGCAAAGTGTACTTATCTCACTAAGTACTCAAAACTCGAGACCTTATGCCAGATACAAACCCCTCTAAGTAAACAGATTGTTGTTCGACGGATAAACAATCCTTAGAAAATCTCTGTCGAAGAGCGCTACGACTGCAAGAAATTAGATCACTACTAGGTGCTCTCTACCTGTAACCTTGTGCCAGACTTAGATAAGATCTGTAAATAACCAAGGCGTTTAATACTCGTAAGACATATTGAAGTCAAAGAATTACAGGAAAAAAGAAAGAAATCTTTTACTTAAAAATATTGAGTGAATGGATGACAAAACAAGGAAAGGAGAGTTGTAAACGGGCAGAAATGGCTGATTTCAACAAAAGAGGAAGTCATGAAGGGCCATATTCACCAACGCTCTAAAGGAATATGGTACATAAAAAAGAAAAAATTCAACAAAAATAATATTTTGTAAAGATTGGAAAGTGAAACTATAGTCGCATTATCACATGGTCAGGTTGGACTTACGCTCTCAATATTTAGCGGTAAAAATTGTCATTTAAATTTTACGGTCTAATTCTTGTTCATTCGAAGCAAATACATATATATATATATATATATATGGGGGGTGTCAATCACAATCTATTCATATATATATGTGTGTCTGTCAGTCTGTCCATCTATTCATGTCTATCTATCTATCTATCTATCTATCTATCGTAACTGGAAAAACCGAATGCAAAAGAATGTTAAGAACAAATACTTTTTCACACCCAACCCAGTTCTGCGGAATTAGAATCAACGTTGAGTTTAAGCAAGCGAATGAGCCAGTTGGAGTAAAGTGCCATGCAGATTTAAATTTTTCCCACTTGTGACGAATGCAGCTATCGATTTTTTTTTGCATGCTAGTTAACATTCGTGTCAGTCAGCTATTGGTATTGGTTCTCATGCTGGCCAATAGAATCTTCCTGCCTATTCGTGGCAGCCAGCTATAGGCTCTCACTCTGGCCAGTAGAAAATGGCCGCAAGCTACATGAAAACTGACGTAGAAGAATGAAAAATCGATTATTTCCACTATCGATGGGAATTGGGAAATGCAAAGTCGGTCTTGGCCACCTTACTAACTTGAAGCATGTGCATGTAAATTTTGGTGCAAATCCGTCGAAAATTGCGGCCGTGCATTCGTTACACACACACACACACAAACACACATCCGGCCTTTTATAGATAGAGATAATAGTCTTGTTTTCTCGATACAAGGCCCAAGAGCCACTCAAGGTATAAGGTTACTGAATGAGTTTTAGTGCGTAAATGAAGGAAGTAAGGTGTGTATATTACGAGGATATGCAGGTTGGATAACGTTTGTCTCTAAATTAGAGGATCTTAAGATAGTAGTGATCGGGGAAACAGCCACCTGTGACTCTATTCCACACAGTAACAGTTCTTGGGAAAATGCTCTCCGAGGTGAACTTCCTTCTTATTAATGGAATGCAAAGGCAATGAACATCAGTTGATCCTATGTACGTGGTCTTTAGCTGGGAAGGTCTGAACTGGTGGGACTAAGGAATGTAAATTGTTATACATTTGCTTTGAAAATAGAGATAGAACAGTGGGAGGCTAGCAACGTTCCCTCTGTCGAAAACGGGGTTGTAGGATGAAAAATAATCCATCACCCGCAAGGCCGCATAAAAGGTTTTGAGCTTCATCAGGGCAGGAAAGAGAAGATTAGGCAGCTCCAAACCAGATGTGGCGGCAATGCATTATTTTCGATCTGATGTGACTCTTGTAAAAATAGTTTCTGGAGCGGTATAAGGAACCAGCCATATCCAACGATGCATCTTTTATATGTAGCGCTTCAGAATATTTGTTATTGGAATAGCGATAGAGTAACGAGAGATTTGCGACATTGTATCTGTGGAAAAGAGAGGGGGAAATAAGTCATCCCCAACAACATTGCGTAAACGGAAAGTGAATAGTGTTCAGCTCCAACCTAGATATGGCAGCAGTCATCTATTTGTTTACTAACTTGACCCTTATAAAGATAAATCACGACAAAAAGAGTTAGGTGCTTTCAGGTGCGGTACAAGGAGCCGACCTTTTTTCTTTTCTTTTTTTCTTTTTTTTTTTTTTTTTGAGGTCTGGCGTGAAATTGAGTCCCGATAGACGTTCAAAGAATAGAGTCTCATTCAAAGTGAAAGCGTTAATCAATTCTTAGAAAAAAATCAGAGCCTTCTCGCTGATGATGAAACGTTATAAGCGTGGTTGTTGAATTATTGAAAGTTATAAGACGACACCCCATTAAGTTGTTAGAAGTAGATCAGAGGATAGATCGACTGCCGGTTTTGAGCTGCACCCATAAACTCTGGTATCATCGCCTCGTGGTCTGAAAATGATTCTATTCTTATCCACAATATAAAGTAGAAAGAGTTTAAGACTAAAGAAGAGAGAGAGAACCCTAGGGATGCCTACATTGAACTTAGCAGCTTCAGATTACCGGCCCTTACAAACGACTTTCTTGAACCTACCACAGAGGTTCAGCAACTCTCTTATCAAAGTCAATCGCGCTTGTAATAAAGTTACTCTCAAGCGCTAACTGATTCTATGTGTAATAACTGTTAAAATATCAGCAATGGACTTAGACGAGTGAAATCCATATTGTTTGTCGCTCAGAAGTTGTTTTTGTTGAAGTGGTCAACATCCTTTTCGTTTTTTTTATAATGATCTGAGAATGCTTTTATTCTGATCGTTAATATAAAGCAGAAAGTTCTAAGTACCAAGCAGAGAGGGAGAGAGTGAGAGATAGAGAGCCTTGGTGAATGCCGACATTGATCTCAGCGGCTTCAGAATAACGACTACATTCTTTGACCTACCCCAGAGTGATGAACAATTGCCAAGACTCACTGATGCATCTTATATGAGTTCCATTTGAGATCTGGGGTGATAGACATTTAAAGGAAGGAGCCTCATTAAGAGTAGAACCCTTCCTAATATCTACAGAAAAGTGCGAGTCTGTTCGGTTTTAGAGGCATTGAATGTAACAAGCAGTTTTCCCCGAGGAGCACTGAGCCTAGCCCCAGATGCTTAAGTTTAATTTCTTAAGATTATAATTATTATTATTCGGAATAACACTTGTTTTTAAATATGTGTGTACGTGTACTGTGTGTGCATGATTGTGTGTTAGCGCGAATGTGTGAGGGTGTTTGTGTGTGGCTAATCAGTAACCTTATTATGCCTGTTCTCTGATATCGGTAATAGAGAAATAATGCACTTGACTATCGTTTACCGGGGCCCACGGTGCCGGAAGAAGACAAAGGGTTGAATGAAACGGTTGAGTAAATGAAATTGATAACACACACGTACAATGCCGATAATTACGGTAGTGATGAATGAATTTAAAGGAAATCGAAGAATAATATCTAATAATTTAAATAAAATAACCTCATCTATTAAATGTGCTAGATCCGCCTTCAATAAGTAATTAATATTCAAACTAATTACAATTAACAGTAGATAAAGTAGTAACAGTAGTTTAATTATGGTGATCCTATTGTTCAACCATTTTGAGGTGTACTTGCCAAAATATTGTGACATCATTGCATCACTGTTTTGGTCAAACTTATTCCATTTATTCAAGCCGTTTTTTTTTACCACCAGGACCTAGTCAAGCCTAAATTCCAACTGTACCAAAATTATAATTTCTAATTCCGTAGCAAATAAGTTTTTTTTAAATTTTTACCAGTCTCATGTCCAACTGGTTTCTCAATTCAGAACTCCGCTTCTCTTAGAATGGATACAAAACAAGGTAAATTTTCTCTAAATTAAATAATATAACCTCGACTATCATTGTACTAGATCCACCTTCAATAAGTAATTATATTCAAACTAATTGCAGTTAACAGTAGTTAAAGTAGTAACAACATTTTATTATGGTGAACTGATTTTTCAGTTAAGCTTGAGGTGTACTTGTCAAAATATTGTAACGAGATTGCATCACTTTAATTGATTAGGCTTATTCCATTTAGCCAACTTTTTTTATTCGAGTTGTTATCTACCCTGAAGTCCGTGTGCCCAGTAAACAGTAATCATGCAGAATAATGTAGAAAGTGCATTAAAAATTTCGTTTGAAAAATGGTTGAAAAAAATCTAATAATTGATCTTTCTTAATTATTTCACACTAAGCAAGGCAATAAAACCACTAAGACGCAATGGGAGTCAACGGGTGTGAAAGAATATGAAAACAAAAGAAAAACATTATTAAGGGGAGAGAGAAATAAAAGAACAAGACTTAAGAAGACAAAAGGTAACGATTGAAAATGTATTTAAATTATTGACGATCAAAGTAGAATAAAACGCAAAAGGTTACCGAGAGTAAAAGAAATCATTTAATCATTACACACCAAGCAAGGCAGTGAAGCCACTAAGACGCAATGTGTTACTGAGAGTGAAAGAAACAGAGACAATATTATTCAGGAGAAATGACAATAAAATGAACAGCATTCAAGGAGGCAGAAGATGACGATTGATATTGCATTTAAGTTTTTGAAGATTCTAGTTGACAGGAAAGCAAAAAACAGCAACCGACATCCAGACAACCTGCACATATGATTTGATTATAGTGGTGAAGGTTTTGTGCAGAACCATCCACACTTTTTGAAGAGACGAATACAGAGACCTGATGCACCGTGTGCCACAAGGTCCCCAAACGACCCTCTGTAGGTTTTGAATTCAAAGTTGTCCTTCTCCTAGACCAGTTGCCATCCAAGGCTATAGAATCCAGTCTTTCATATATATATATATATATATATATATATATATATATATATATGTGTGTGTGTGTGTGTGTGTGTGTGTGTGTGTGTGTGTGTGTGTGTGTGTGTGTCTCTGTCTGTGTGTCTCTGTCTGTGTGTCTGTGTGTGTGTTACAGTATATTAAGCAGAAGTATTAGCAGTGCAAATTAATTGCTTTAGTTTCTAGAGAGTCAACCGAGAAATTAAAAACAAACTCCCTGGACTAGCAATCCTTGTGACTAGGGGGAAATTGCAAAATGGAAAATGCAAATCAGAATCTAGTCGAGTAAAAAGAAAAATGATCAAACAATCCTGCCGGGGTAGGCTAAGACTCAGTGTCGTTCATCACGGATGAACCAGTGGCAGATCAGTTTGGGGTGGCCGGATGTTTAAGTAGTGGGTGGGAGTGCCGTAGAGTTTGTTCACTTCGTTGTCATGGCTACGTGAAGAAATGTCTTTCGTTTGTTTGTTTGCTTGCGTGTTTGTTTCATTTCGCGTTGAGTGACGGGAACAGAATAGTCACCTTTTCCGCAATAAATCCCCAGCTCTTATGAGTAAAACCTGATCTCCCGTCTCGCGCAGATTGTTGATAATATTTGAATTTCGTTTCCTTTTCCGCTGTATTGAGTTGACTTAAAAAATAAAATTTAAATTAAAAATATATCATCCTGTTCATTTTTCTATCCTTAGTGACCCACTATTATTATTATTATTATTATTATTATTATTATTATTATTATTATTATTATTATTATTATTATTATTATTTGTCTTCATTGAGAGCTCCCCCAATAGTTAACAATGGATTCGGCTGGAGGTTAAGTGACACCAAGTCTTCTCAATACTCAAGAATTCTTAGTATTGTAGCTGTTTTCAGTAATGCTATCGTGTTCATTGTACCGATTATCAATATAATTATGTTTCTTCTATTATTCCCTGTCACATGCTTTACGCCTTGGCAGATGAACAATGGGCCGTTCCTGTTTGATTGTGAGGATAGACCATCTATAGAATGAAAAAGAAAGAAAGAAAGAAAGAAAAGGAATATAGAGGTGATTACACTGGATGTTGACACCAAGTCTCTTTAGTGCTCAAGAATAGTTAGTATTATAGTTGTTGTCAGTAATGCTATCGCGATGATGGTATTGACTATCATTATAATTCTATTAGTTATACAGTTCCTTAGCACGTACGTTACGCCTTGGCCCTACTCCGGATAAACAATGCATTGTGCCTGTTTCATTGCAAGGATAGACCTATAATTGGTTTGGTTTTAGAGAAAGAAAGAAAAAAAGAAAAAAAGAAAGAAAGAAAGGGGAGGGGAAACGATAATACTCTTACGTGTTTAACGTCAGCTTCAGTGAAATGCAAAACCTTGTCTATTTTGCATCTTTTCATTTGAATCCTGTTAAATAATGACCTGCATTCATTTTTATTATTATTATTGCAATTTGTTAAAGTTGTTAAGCTCAAATATTTAACTTTGCAACAGGGGAATTTCCAAGAGTAATTTAGTAGTCGTGGAACTTGCAGTCAGCTTATTCAATCATTAACTTAAGAATTAAGATTCATCAGAAAATCCAAATAGGAATAAACCCGTAAGTTTCACGCGTGTTGCTAATTATTATTTTTTTTATTTTATTTCCTTTGATTTCTGGTGTGTACACATTTATTTCCGGGTCCCAACCAGAGACCTAAGCTCAGAAATGGCATCATGACATTTTCCACTGAGCATTTTTTGAGAAAAAAAAACTAAGATCACAAACATTTTAAATAAATAAAACTTTTCGTCAAGTGTAGGCTGTACTTGTTAGTATATTTTTTTATATTTCTTTAAGGCTACCAGGAATTACTTCAATGAGTCTATCGGAACATTTTCTAATCAATCTGAAGGCTCCAACCACAATTGGAATTGTTGATGTCTTCATGTGTTACATTTTGGGAATTTCGATTTCAAGGTCCTTGTATTTTGATAGTTTTTTGATCTTCACAGGTACATTACAGTCTGCAGGAACTGCCAGCCAATAAGAAGGCGCATTTTGTTTTTGTTTTTTGGTTTTGTTTTTTGTTTTTTTTTTGTCCCTGATCACGAGGTCTGAGTAATTAGCTTTGATTGTTCTGTCTGCGTGTATTGTAAACTCCCATAAAATTGTTACAAATCTTATCAATTATTATTATTATTATCATCATCATCATTGTTCCTTCATTCATTTGAATGGTCACATCAGATTTCTGATGTTCATTGCTGAGGATTAAGTGACAGCAAGTCCGCTCAAATAACCTGCATCCGCTTCTGGACCAGTTTTCCTTCTTTTACGATTACAATCAGGAGCCTCATAAGGCATCCGGATCGTTGTGGTACCACACTTTCTGCAGCCGAAGCAGCAGTATCTCTGTCTATGGCAAGATTGCCTGACGGAGCCCATCGCTCTTCAGATTATTCAGTTATTTACGGGGTTTTCAATTTCCTTCGCTGCTCAAAGTCTGTCCTCCTACTCAAACATTAGCTGGATGTTCAGCATTTTTCCAGCGGTAATAGTGAGAAACGAGCAAAGCAGGTTGTTTCAGGATCCGAATTCAGCCCCCCAGCTCCACTTGCTGAGTCGATTACACTAAATCTTCCCGAACGTCCTTGTTTATGATTTACATAATCAACTTTTCTCGCACTAATTTGGATACTTTTATATACATTCGTACTTATTACCTCTTCACGCCAATAGTGTCATGTAGTTCGATTATTCTGAAAATTTATTGTATTCCATTGTCGTTTTATTGGAAATGTAAAATATATGAGAACTAAGAACAAATTACACTTGATTCCACTTGCCATGCTCTACTTTTACAAGAGAAAATGGAATTGTCTTCAAGTCCTCCCTGACGAGTAGGAATGTAGCAGCTGATCGATATTCTGACAGCTCAGTAGGGGAAAAAACTGGCTGGTCGCATTGAATGCCTCGTAAACCAAACTACTGTCGTTCCATCATCACCAAACGGACCCTGAATATTCGACGATCGCAAAGAGCGGTTATTCTGTGGGGAAGTCCCCATGAATTGCGAGCCTATAGTCAACCTAGGCATCACGTGTAACTTGTACGTACGATCCATCGCAAAAGATGCTGGAGAAATGGTCAGTTCTCTGTACCGTTCTAGTAAGTACCTGACTATCGCTGTTAAACAGATCAGATCAAAAATGGAGTACTGCTGCCATATACGAACAGGAGTTGCCCAGTATTCACTTTCCAGTAAAATTAAAAATCCAAAAGCGTTCCCACAGCCTTGTGGGTGATTAATTTTTTTCAACCTACAAGCCCTTTCTCACAGACGACATGTCACAGGGCTACTCTATCGCTATTTCTATGTAAAGGGTTCAGAGGAATTACATTACTCACTTCCACTTGTTCTAACCTTCATGGATAATACGCGCCATACACATTGTAGCGAACCACCGTATTCTATTGGTGAGATGTGATTTCTACTCGATCAGCCTCTGCCCAGGAACCATTACTTTATGCTACCAAATCCGAAGAGCATGCTTTCACGACAGCGACCATCTTAAGCTGTTCAAGTCTAGAATTAACCGTTATATTTCCCACATATTCCCATAAAATCTGCTCCTTACTTCTTAATCTGTAAACCTCTACCTCGAGTGGCTAGGACAGGGTGAATATTATTGTAAAAGAACATTTTCAGTCAGCCTCACCTGGCCGGTGGTTATAACAGACAATTAAATGAGAGTAATTTTTCTCGAATCTCCAAGATTTTTCTTAAGATCTTCGCGGACCCCATCAAATCCATATTGGGGACAAAATTTAGAGTTCGACAGGAATCACGGCAAAATTTTACTTCGGACCATACAAAAATCTGTTCTGTCAAAAAGAAAAACGTTTTTCTTTTGATATGGATTTTATTCTATACTCCTTCAGCAATTTTTATTGTTTTAAAAAGCAATTTTTAGTATTTTAATTAAAACACAGTATATGAAACTGATTTTTTTCTCAGAGAATATTCAAGAAAAAGGTTAAATATTATTTATTTATCCATTTGTCTATTTACAAGATTATAAATTATTATATGTAATTAAACATAACTATTTGAAACTTAAACTTCTGCAGTTTTGTTTTGGATAACTTTCATGTATGGTTTTATTTAAATTCTAAAAATAGCTTTAAAAATAATAATAAATTAAGGAGTGGGTCAAGAAAAAATCAATTTTTAATTTTTTTTTATTTTTTACTTTGTGTGTTAAATTTTAAGTTAAATTTTACCGAAATCACAATATAAAACTTAAGATTTTTTTGTTAATTTTCCATCTTTCCTATTTGAATATCTAACTCTTACCATGTTTGCAATGTTGTTCGGTATTGCGCATATCTCTCGCCTTTTTCCTCTGCAGTTTTCTTTGTTCTCGGACAAGGCCCAGGTATTTTGCAAGTTGTTGCTTTCTTTTGGCTTCACACTATCGCTTGTTGAAATGGCCACCTTGAACAATCATCAAGTCTTCCTTTCCTGTTTTCTTGTGTGGTTTTGCCTCAGAGTGTCTTACACTTTTGAATTTCGGGAACACATTCGGATTTATGCAGTTTTAATTTGTTGTTGTTATTATTATTATTATTATTATTATTATTATTATTATTATTTATTAGTGTTTTATTTATTAGGCTTTAAGCATCTTTTTTTCTTCTCATATTTCATTCGTTTGTTATTGTAATTTATTTCCACATTATTATCCATTCTTTATTATTATTATTATTATTATTATTATTATTATTATTATTATTATTATTATGATTATAGTCAAGAGCCGAATTTCAGCAAGATCACATGATTCATTCATTCATTTTTTTTTTTACTTCTCGTGAGAAATCTCGCGTGATTGGGAAAAAAAGAAGAGATTACTTGCAAGAAAAAAATCCCACGTGTCAGCCATATTGTATCGGTTGAAGGATTTCGGATAACATGGGAATATTGTTTTTCCAAATTCACAATGTTTTGATCAATAAATCGATCATGATCAAATGATGACAGAAGATTCCTATGCAACGACACAGGTAAAATTGTCGGCTGCGTTCCTTTAAATGATACATATAGTGTGTTTGATCACCTGGTTCACAACATTTGTGATCTTGTACCAGATTAAAAAGCTTTGAAAATCCTCCAAATACATCTTCTTGGGCCAGTGGTTAACCAGTAAGTATTATCTCATTTTCAAGGACATCGGTATTTAGAAGACAGATGCAAGAAAAGAGTCGTTTCTCTCATTTTATCCGTTGTCCCTTTTAACGTGATAGTGCAAATCTTGGTTCAAACTATGCTGAATCCAACACGAGATGTTTCTGATGTAATAAGAATATTTTCTATACAGATTCAAAAGTAAGGTCCAATAAATAATATCCCTTATTATCAAAGTAAAAGTGTTACGATGTGATATCTGTCCTCTTATATGGTAGTGAATCCTGGACAATTTCCCCACGGATCAGAAGAAGATGCTAGAGACAGCAGAAATATGGTTATGTAGAAGGATGCTGATGATTCCATAGGCAGAGCGAGTAAACAGCAAAGAAATTTTAGAAAGTGGCAACAGAAATAACGCTTTATAATCAAAATCATAAATAGATATGTAAGTAAGAACAGTGATCTGCTGGGAAATATTCAAATGTCTTGGGTTCGAGACTGTAAATAAAATGAGATCAAAAGAACACTAAAATTTGTCCGATAAAATGAAAATAGCAAGTTACCCTTGAATTTTGGTGTCCAGGCAGACCAGCACTTTTAAACAAAAAAAAACGGATTTGATAAAAGTAAAGAAGGAAAAAAGGAATTGCTAGATTGTAGAAGCATAACAATCGTATATAGGAATAATCTTCTTTTATGTGCCGTTTCCCGTCAGAACGTTGGCGATCATGGCCCTTTACAATTTCCTGTCTTTTTTAGCTCTATAAATTTTGTCTTTTTTTTATCTCACCTAAACCTTGTTCTGTCATACTGAAGCTCCTTAAATAAGTTATGAGTTGTTTTTCTATGACCGTTTTGCCTGTGAGTATCAAATTTTCCAATCCCCCTTTCCTCATTATGCACCCAACAAATTTCAACTGTATCCTAATGTTAATTAGGAGAGTCTATTTTGTTTACTGTGTCTTTATAACGATAGAATATACGATTGTCAGCAAAAGAGACGATCCAAGTTGCGATTTACGTATCAGGGACGTACAAATCAACCAAATTTAACTATCCTAATAGTGTTGCAGTAGACAACAGGAAATGTGATCCAAAAACTCAAAGGCGTAAAGAAATGCTGAATGGCGTATTTTACAAATTGAGAATAATATTAAAAGGCCAGAAAATATCTTGAGAAACAAAATGTGCCATTGAATATCGATTTTATTTTTCTTTTGCAATGACTGTCAGACAAATTTCCTCACAAGTCAAGAAGCGACTCGAATCTACTGAGGGATTTTCAAACTGGCAAATGCTGAGAATCCAAAAGGAGGAGTATTTGAGAAACGAGGGAATTGTATGAGGAGTATTAACTGCAAAGAAACTATTTACACTATTTAAAATGTTCGTACTATTGTCTTCATCTTTATTGCCATATTCACGACGTTTTCGCCGTTGGACGCTCCGGCCTTCTTCAGATAACTGGAGTTTCAAACTGAACCCTTTATTTCGTCCACCGGGATAGATTGTTCTAGTTCCACGTGACATGTCTCTTCCGGATATCTCAGCATCAGTTATTCCCCTTTAACTCAACTCTCCAAGATATTGCTCACCTCTTCTCACAACTCTGGGTCAAGTCACTGCATTACCAACTCTTTTATCTACTGGGTCATGAGGGCGAAAAAAAAGTGTTCAGTTCGAAAAACCAGTCACGTGAAGAAGGCCGTGGCTTACAACGGCCGAAACGTGGTGAATATGGCAACAAAGATAAGGATAAAAGTAAACATTGTAAATAGTGTAAATAATTATAATACCTCAACTCAGAAATATAGAGAGATGTACAAAGAAACTGCTTCTAGCAATTACAAAGAAAGAGCTAAAATCTTGGACACACAGAATAAAGAAAGAAGACTTGAAAATTTTAACACTTACAGGAGAGGCCGCCAATAACCCGTACTAAGGGGTCTATATAAAAGGTTCCAAAAGATTGATTGATTATTTGATTTTACGCTTTTTGTGGGTTATTTAAAACCAGAAAATATTTTTAGATGTAAGAATTTGCGAGAGATAATAATTCAGATTCCTTATAATAGACCCGGATCGATATCAGAAGAAGGCCGGAGGACACAACGACTGAAACGTTGTGATATCCACAACAAAGATAAGGACAATAGTCCGAATATAAACAGTGTAAATAAATTTGTTTTCATAAAAATGTATTGCTTGAAATTTTTTTAGAAAAATGTATTGTTGGTATTTTTACTATAAAAATGTAATTTAACTATAAAAATGTATTTTCATACTTTCCAAGTGTCTTGCATTTTCTTTGGGTTGGGACTCACCATTTTCCATAGCCGAGAGCCTAACGGGTGCTACCAGCCTGTGTTTAGTGTAGAACTGTGAATAAAAGCAATTAAGAGGGGGTTCCACGCTCCTCAAAACCTCCAGTCTCCTGATCAGAGGCCTTGCTGCCGGATGTAGTTTATCGTCATACCCACGGCTAAAAATATACAAAGAATACACACTAATTTTATTAATACTATACCTTATTAACATATAATAACAATTTAACACCTGTAAGGAATTGGAATTTCTTTGAAAGACTTCTATCAATATTTTGGGGAAGGTGGATTTCTGAGGTGAAATTCCGGAAAAAAGTTTGGAGGAATATTTGAAACAATACAGATTGCTAAAATATTCCTACTGGAGATTTGGGATTCATGTTGTCATATGATTTCCAGAAATTACTATAATATACCATTACTATAACCTTAATATGGAGAAACATAATAATTGATGAAAAAAACAGGCTGTTGTTGGGTATTTGAGGCTATCACGTTGCTAACTATTAATTCATCAAAAGAAAAGACTTCTAATTTCCGTGTTGATACTGACAGTTCTCAAAGCAAGGACGTCGACTACTGATATTTATGTTTTGCTCTGTTTTTTATTTCTTATTTATTTTTTCGAGAAAACAAGCTATGGAACTGTACGTGCTGTCTCAGGCTTCTGTGTATCCGTACTGCACAAAGACGTATAATTATGTTTTTTTCCTTAATGACTCTCACACAGCAACTATCCGCCATTTGCTTGTAAGATTTAACCAACCCAAGCTTTTCAATCCGGCCGGCCGATTCATCGTCAAAACCACAAATCAATAAAAAAAAAATCATTTAACAATTAAAGGCTGAACTGAAGATGAACAAGTATTTGATTTGTTTTCAAAATATAAGGGCCGTTCAAATTAATCAAACTCGAATTTTTTTACAAAATTTCTTAAAAACAAGAAATCGTCCGCTAAAAAATTAAAACAACTTTTGCTAAAACTCAACTGGCACGACAATTTGAATGGAATCAAGTCAGAAATAACAAAATTAAAATAGAACGAACTTGTTGGGCAATAAAACATCTGTTCTGTACTTTTATTAACCAAACACAAGTGGTAGTTGCTGAGGCCTGAGTGACAACAAGTCTTCGCATATCATTTGCGCATGCCTCAGCATCATCACAGGCTACAAGGCTATACCGTACTCTAGTCAGTCTTGACTTTTCTTCAAATAATTAATTCGTTTGTACATGATTTTAGCATCTCTGAGATAATTCGAGAAACTGATTGACGAGTCTCTTCATATCTGCAGTATTTTCTCAGTAGTCCTCCGATTCAACACATCTATGATCTAAAAAGAAAAAAGTGATGAACAGACTAAGATAGAGAGAAAGATAGTAAAAGACAGAGAATAAAAAGAGAGAGATGAAATAACTAAGATAAAGACAGAGGGGTAAAAAGGGAAATGAAGAGGCTGAAGTTAATAGATAGATAGATAGATAGATAGATAGATAGATAGATAGATAGATAGATAGATAGATAGAAATGAACAGACTGAAATAGCTAGATAAAAATAGACTGAGATAGATAGGAATACAGATCGCTATACAGATAGGTAAGAATAGATAGATAGATAGATAGATAGATAGATAGATAGATAGATACGAACAGACTGGGATAGATAGATAGATAGATAGATAGATAGATAGATAGATAGATAGATAGATAGATAGATAGATAGATAGATATGAACAGACTGGGATAGATAGATAGATAGATAGATAGATAGATAGATAGATAGATAGATAGATAGATAGATAGATAGATAGTGTTGTGGTAGGATCCACCTAATTTGCATAGTGGAGTACCGACCATATAAATATGGTTGGTACGGGGAAGAGAGGAGAACGAATCAAGAGATTCAACCAGAGACTGCCCGACTGCGACTCAGTCGACACATTCTCCAGGAACGGTCTTCCCAGGAATATACAAACGACTATATGTAAATATTGTGTACACTTTCTTGTTTCAATACATTTTGTTCTAAGTACATTTTGTGTTGCATTATTATTCCATGCATTAGTCAAGTTTCAACAGATAGATAGATAGATAGATAGATAGATAGATAGGTAGATAGATAGATAGATAGATAGATAGATAGATAGATAGATAGATATCGATTTACATGTAGGGAGAGAGAGAATGTGAAGAAAGAGAGATGAACAGACTGAAATAGATAGAGAAATAGAGAGAGAAAAGAGATGCATAGAGAAAGTGAATTGATGCCACAGAGATAGCTAGTTTTCCAACTAGATTAATAGACATTAATTATTTTGTATTGCTTTAGTTTCCATAGCAGTCATATCTGGGAATTTGAAATCAAGTAACAACACGTCTCCGCGGTACTGCAGCACACTCTTCACAGTATTTTAATCGTCTCTTAACGACTCAACGTGTATGTGATATATTTCAGTAGGGAGCACAAAATACCAACAAAACCGGTTTACACCTCAATGTGCAGCGCCCTTGTCCCTCGCTAATTATTACTTTATTAAGCGGAAAGGTTTAGAAAAATCTTTGCCTCATTTAGTGCTGCGCATAATCCCTGCAAGTGAGTCCTAGAAAATATCTACTACAGGTAGACAGTTCAAGTTAGGGTAGATAATTTTTTTTAAAGTTACATCTCTCGGGTTCTGGAAAATTCTATACTCAAGGGAAGCAAATCGTCAGTATAAATGGCTCCGAGGGTATCTCATCCTAATCGGATAAGTCTAAGCTCTTTGAAATTTGCCTCTAATTCTAGGTTAGATGACAAAGACCATCCTTTACCTGACTTTCCCCATCACGCGGAGCACAAGTTTTGTGATATCTTTTTAACGGTTCAGGAATTTTCCAGACTTATCAAAAGCATTGACTCTACAAAGGCTACTGCAAATAAAATTCCTTTAATTGTTCTCAATAATTTTAACCGAGAACTATCTCTAAGCCTGGCAAAACTGTTCAGCCATTACCTTAAGAAGAAATGTTTTCTAAGCCTATGGAAGTTTTCTAGTGTGTGCCGATTGTTCAAGGGCCTTCTTCTCCGTTACAATATAGCCCCATCAGCCTCCTTAATGTCACTAGTAAATCTTTTGAAACTTTCATAAACAAGACATTGAACGCTTAAACAAAAACAAACATCTGAGCGACAAGTAGTATGCTTTTCGCTCTTCTAGGTCTTCTGATATCTTAGCTATTATCGCGCATAGAATCAGTGAAGTTCGTGATAATAGACATCCCTTAGGAGTTATCACCCTAGATACCTCTGAGGTATTTGATAAGATGTGGTGCACCGGATTGCTACAAAGAACTGACCAGTTATGGAATGACTGGGTGGGTCCTTTCAATTATCAAGACTCTCCTTTTATAGAAGGTTGTAGTTAACGGTCATTCCTCTGTGAACAATACTGGCTTCCTCTAAGACTCTCGCCTCGATCGTAGTCATTACTGCTTTATATCAACAATCATCCCAATATCCTTAGTTTAATACATATGAAGGTGATACCACAGTGTATGGATTCGCTTCTAAATACATTGATACCCAGTACCTAGCCGCTGATCTCTCCTCTGACCTAACTCTCACAGCTCAATGAGGAAAAGACTGGCTGATATCATTCAATATATGCAAAACTAAACTCTTGACATTTCGTCACCATCGAGAAGACCTCAGCGCCTGATGTGTCTAAAGCTCTCTTCCGACCTGAAATGGAATGCGTATATTCGTGTGATCGCAAAAGATGTTGAAAGAAGGGTCGGTACATTGTATTGCTCCCGAAAATACATAATTTTTGCTGCCATGCTCTTCCTTTACAAGAGTCAGATCAGAACAAGAATGGAGTTACTGCTATGTCTGGGCTGGTGCTGTCCAATCCCCACTACTACATCGCTATGACTACGGTAGATGTCGGAGGGGGTCACATTGTTTAGTTCCACCAACTCGTGGTTTCACAACTAGGACCCGCCAGGCCAATGCACTCTTGCCTTCATGTTTCTTTGATAAAAAGGAACTTCCACTCAGACTGATTCTTCTCTAGAACTTTTACTTTATGGAACAAACTCCCGAGAAAATGCTTCCCTGACAACTACAATCTTGGCCACTTTAACTCCAGGGTCAACCGATATCTATTCTACCCGTGCCTATAGTATTCACTTACTCCCCCTCCCTTACAAAAAATTTCACTCGGTAACCCTCTAACTTGAGTGGCTCTTGGGCCTTCTATAGGGTGAACAATGAAAAAGGAATTAATTTGAATCACCGACAATATTTTACACCTTCCGACCTCTACCGGAAGCGAATACCGAGTCGCATTTTGAACGGTACATATTCTGACAAATTGAATCCGTTTTGGAATCAACAAATCTCGTCTTTATAGATTTTTTAAAAAATCGATAATAGCCGATACAAGACATTAAATTCACTATGATAAAATGGGTTATAGGGTGTGGTAAAATTAGGTACTGAAACATTATTAATGAGCGGATTTTTTTAAAAAAGTGCTATCAGGTGATTGCGATTGATACTGAATATAAATCTTTGAAGATTAAATTGGCGGGAAAGTATGAAGCTGGAATGGAGTTCCACAAGCAAGATGTACGAGAAGAGGAACTCTTAGCATAGGATTTACGGTTACATATGGCCAGCTCACCTGTAAATTGATGAGATCTCGACGCCAATCTAGTACAGCGCTTAAAATTCAAAACGTCTCGGTACCATAGCGAAGAGCTCATTCAAACTATTACCATGAAGATATTTATAGAAAAGACACGGAGAGGCAGCCTTACGGCGATGGAAAAGTGACTGAAGACGATCCGCCATATCATGACCAATAATATTGCTGATTCTTCTTTGAATTTCATCTACAAGCTCAAGGTAAATAGCAGGGGCACCGGACCATATGTGGCAGCAATATTCTAAGTATAGACGAATGGTTGACATAGATATGTGAGATAGATTCTGGAAAGAAAAATCGTCTCATGCGACACAGTGAACCAACTTTCTTAGCACCTGACTTAGCAATGGATTCAATATAGTTTTTCCACTTCAAGAATGAGAACATGAGTCCGATAAGGCGCAACGAATCACTTTCCTGGAGGCTAGCACCAGCCATGGATCTCTCAGATTATTAATGTAGAGAAGTTTAGTTCATCTCTTTATTCAATCTTATGTTGCATGACTTTTTTCAATTCTCTAGCAAGATTTTCGTATTTTCAATACGGTCATTTTAACGTCTACCTTTTTACAAAATCATTTTCTTTGTTCTGAACAATAAGGTCTGATTTTCCGAGTTGAATGATTTATAGACAATCTATTCAGCTTTAAGACTGAACATATTTTACAATTCATCGTGTGTCGCTCTTCCAACAAAGTCATTTTTGTTTTTATATTCACTTTGCATCAGCCTGTTGCTTTCACTTGCAATTAACAGTCTCATCTCTTTCTCTACAAAGCTGCAACAATCTTATTTGTTATCAGGTTAAGGGTCGTTATATGAAGTTGAGAATGTTGACGCGCAAAAAATCTAAAAGTGTTGAATTAGTTGTGAAAATAGATAAACAAAACATTGAAACAAAACGAGATGGAAATTTTTATCCTATCCGGAACATTTAGTGTCAAGAAAGGGCGAATTCAAGGAATGGTCTCTGTAAGAATAATGACGAAAAAGTTTGACTAAATCCGTTGGGGATTTAAAGAATAAGCTACGTGTATAGTCTAAGTCACGTGAGACTAGCAAAGGAGCGCAACCCAAAAGATGAAAGGGAGCTGTCTATCTAGCGAAAAGGTTTAACGTCTGGTATATCTGCTCGGTCCATGATATCCTTAGCACATATATATATTTAAATGATCACTTGATTCTACGACGTGTAATTACTCGTGTGATTAGCGGTGTCCTTATTTAATCACGTCCCAGTACTGGATATACGTGATGGATCCATTGAACACGCCATCCATGACCACCTTCGGACATGTTACGTTATTGAATATTTTACACAAGATGTAATCCTTGTAAGTGAAGATATTTTTTTTAATAATATATGATGCAATGGTTTATATCAGTGTTTCCCAACCTATGGCCACATGGCAAAATGGGCCATGGCAAAATGGGCCATGGCAAAATGGACCATGGCAAAATGGGCCATGGCAAAATTCAAGTGGGCCATAGAAATTTTATAACATTTACTGGTCCACCAGGCTAATATATAGGCCACCGCTTATGGGCCACAATATGGAAGTAATTTTTTACGCTATAACAATTCCATGGGCCACGGAAAAATTCTCGGTTCAAAGTGGTTCATGAGCTAAAAAGGTTGGGAACCACTGGTTTAGATGACTACTATTTGGATTATGTAACAACTGTTCAACCAAAACAGCTAGGCAATTCTGAGAGAATTGGCAACCCAACCGGGATTTAGCATTGGCGGCCATAATCCTAACAACATAAGATCCACAGATAACACAGTGCTGATAGCAGACACGGAAAAGATATTACAAAATCTACTACAGAAGTTAGCGACGGGGAGTGAGAAGAATGGACTAAATATAAACTACAAGAAGACACGATGCATGGTCATCAGTAAAAGGATGAGCCCGAAATGCGATTTGCATGTCAGGAACACTAGAATCAATCAGACAAGGAAGTTTAAATATCTGGGAAACGTTTTGACAGAGGACGGTAAGTGCGACGCTGAGATTCGTAGACGTATTGGAATGGCCAAGGATGCATTCCAAAAGCTGGGAAGATTATTGCAAGACAGGATGATTTCTTTGGTAACAAAGAAAAGAATACTGAGCTGTTACGTAACATCTGTCCTTCTTTACGGCAGCGAATACTGGACAATTTCCTCAAAGAAGAGACTCAAGGCGACGGAGATGTAGTCCTACGGAAGGTTGCTAAGGATATCATGAACCGAGCGTGTGAGCAACGATGAAGTCTTAGAGAGGACGCAAACAAGGAGGATGCTTATATTTAACATCAGGAAGAAGCAGCTGAAGTTTCTGGGACACGTAATGAGCAAGGAGGGCCTGGAGAATCTGATACTCACGGATCGAATAGAGAGAAAGAGAGACAAAGAAAAACAACGTATAACATACCTAGCGGATTTGAGCAAGTTGTTGACAGAACGTGGTCTTGTGGGATGGCAGAAGGAAGGAACTTGTTAAGAACTGCAAGGCATAGAGGGAGGTGGAGAGCCATGATCGCCTACGTCCTGAAAGAACATGGCCCATAAAGAAAAGGCATACTTTTTCCAGGCAGTTGCGATCCATTAAATCTCGTAAACTTTCATTTTTCATTCTAAAAGCTAGTATGGTTTCTCTGGATCTTAAAATCCCAGAGTATTTTATTCCTTTTATTTTCTTTCACAACTATCAGTTTATGATCCTACCATTTGATAACAGAGTCATTTGCACAATATTTATCGCGATTGTTTACTGAGTCAGACTCCTTTAACTATTTTATAATCACAGTTTTCAAACCGGATCAGAGCTTAAATAATATCCAAATTTCTCAATATTCTACCACTCACCGCAGCATTCTTTGTTATTTTAGTAATGCTGCTATTTGAACGGTTTCACTTATTCCTCAGATTTCCAATTAGCCCTACCTTTCTGTCACGCTTTATGGAACTGGTCAGAGCGGGTCAATAACAAAAAATACAACTATGATTTTCAGGCTCCAATTTTCCAGTACTACAGAAAGATATTTATATTTTCTCACAGCGATTCTGAAAAGTCTCATGAGAAATTTATCAAATAAGATGAGAAATATGTTTTTAAGTTTTGAAACAATAAAAGGAATAACAGAAAGACAAATTTATTGAGATCTACAAGGGATGGGACGTTGTGGAGAAACATGATCGCCTATATCCTGAGGGGACATAGAACATAAAGAAGAACAATTCTGATACATTAAATATGTCATATGAGAAGAATTAATTGATTAGACGTTTGATTATTGAAGTTTTATTTCGTGATGTCTGCTGGTCCGGAAAATCGTTGGTGTATTTTAAAACTGAGGTGCACATTAAAAAAAAAATATTTTTTGGTTTGTTTTCTTTGCGTTTTTTTTTAGATTTAAACCGAACATATGTTTTTTATGCTAATCATTAATCGTAACTTTGAAAGTCTTTCCCGTTTTGCAAATCGCTGGCGTTACAAATCACCAGTGGCTGTGATGTTTTTCAATACGGAAAAGGCCGGCAGTTTCCTTCTGAGAATGCAATGCTACCCGCCATAACGACTTCCGTCGACGCCATTGATTTTCAATGACTCCGTTTACTTCAGCGCAGTGGTTTTGAAGAAAGCGAGAAAATCACAACAGTTCAAATAGAATTTTTTCTTTTCCACAATTCTTGTTTTTTTTTCTTTTTACGCTCTTCGTCTTTTCGTTATCTCTTTCTTATATCTCTTAGAAATATATTTTATCATCTGAAATTCTCTACGTCTACTTTTCCTGATGTCCCACCATATTCTTCTTCTTCTTCTTCTTCTTCTTCTTCTTCTTCTTCTTCTTCTTCTTCTTCTTCTTCTTCTTCTTCTTTTATTATTATTATTATTATTATTATTACTACTACTACTACTACTTCTACTATTATTAGACACTTCCAATTATTATTATTATTATTATTATTATTATTATTATTATTATCTGGCCCTTCGTCCTTCTCAGCCTTTTTAATTCCTATACTCTTTCTATTTCATTTCTTCCACGGCATCGCCCTCCTACCCCTACCCCCTTCACACCATAAACAACAACAACAAACATACTATTGTCATTCGATTGACGTGGCATGAACGGTTGTAGGGGATAAACCTTGAGTTGGATCCGAGGTTTTGATGTCCCATAGAAGGACCCGACGAGACCCCTGGGTGTCAGGCAAACAAGGTGTGTCGTGATTGCACCGAGAGAAGCACACAAAATCGTAATTAATGTTGACTTTACCAATAGAATCCGAGAATCAGATTAAGCCAATAAAACTCGAAAAGATGGCTTCAAGTGTCCGAGAAGCGAAAGGCGATAGAGAACAAAGAAAAGAAAAGGTTTCTAAAATGAAAAGGAAAGTAAAGATCGTAGCAGATTAGAAAGAAAGAAAGAAAGAAAGAAAGAAAGAAAGAAAGAAAGAGAGAGAGAAAGAAAGAAAGAGAGAAAGAAAGAAAGAAAACGGGAATGGAAGTTAAGGAGAAAAGAAAGCAATGGCGAAAACAGAGAAAAAGAAGAATAAATTTCACGAGAAATAATAGGATGTAGGAAACAAAACTGCCAAAGGGTAAGAGAGATTTCACGAAGAAAAGAAATTAAAATAGAGAAAGGATTTGAAAACGGAGGCGGGGTACGTGAGGAAGAAGAAAAAGGTAAAAAAAACATTTGCATTGAGGAGGTTTTCACGAAAAAAATAATAAAAATAGTAAAAGATTTGGAAATACGAAGACTTTTTTTTCTGAAAGAAAGAGAGGTAAAAATAGAGAAAGTATTTGAAGAGAGGGAGAGGCATCTTCATGAGATGAAAAATAATAGGAGAAAAAGGATTGGAAAATAGCCGAACACTTTTCATGTAAGAAAGAAGTAAAAACAGAGAAAGAATTCGAAAAGAGGGGGAACGTTTTCATGAGAGAAAGAAATAATAAGTGAAAAATATTTGAAAAGAAGGGAATACGGTTTCATGAGAGAAATAAATAAATATAGAAAATGGATTGGAAAATAGGGTGTCACGTTTTCATGAGAGAAATGATTTGAAAAGAGGCGGGACGTTCATTACGTTAGAAAGAAGTAAAAGTGATGAAAAATAGGAAAAGGTAATTCTGTTGAGAAAGATTAATAATGGCGTTAGGATTAGTCTTCATGAAAGAAAAAAGTAAAAATAAAGAAAAGTTTTGACATGAAGGCGCAATGCTTTTCACGATTGAGAGAAATTTAAAAAAAAACAGATATGAAATGGATCATGCACAAATGATAGGAGGGGAAAGAGCAATAATGTAGATAGTTTTAATTTAATTGCCAATTCTTAATTTATTTACATATCTATATATAAAATTATGTGACTTCCGTTAGTCTCTCCTACTCTCTAAAATCGCCATACATTGACCGATCGAAACCAAGTTTTGGGGAGAAGGGCAAACAGGTAATGGGGGTGCAAATTACAATTGGTTTTACTAAAGTCTGTAACTTAGTGCAATAAATTTTCATGAATTCTTTTGAAAAAATTTAAAGTTTTATTATTTAAGATGCAAAATACTCCTACTATTCTAAAAACAACTTAATGGTTAAAATAACAAATACTTATTTAATAAAAATGCAATATTGTTTTTTGCATATTTTTTCTTTAAGTTTTTATATATACAAGAATCCAGTTTTCAGTTCACCCTGCGTTTGCAAGAACTATAAACAAATCACAGGAGCAAACGCTTCAAAACGTTAGAATTTGGCTCCAGAAAGAAATATTTACGCATGAAAAGTTGTATGTTGCATGCCCAAGTGTAAGAAATCCGAAGAATGTACTCTTCGCTGTTAAAAGGTAAAAAAAAAATTTTCTTAGAAAATATTGTTTACCATGAAATCCTATAAAATTAAATTAAATTAAAGAAATTATTAAACAGCAAAGTATGGTTTTGTCAAAGTATTTTTCCAAAGAAATCAGCTTTATTCACATGTCATCGATTGGTTTGCGAAATTGAACGAAACGTAGAGTTTGTAAATCTTGACAAAAATGTTAGCGATAACTTCGAAAATACTAAATACTGAGAGGATTTCAACACACGCCAATGTGTTGCAATAGATCTTAATATAAAATACATGCAATTCATTTTTTAATTCATGGAAACATCTGAATTACTCGTTCAACGCAGATATAAGTCCGATACACTAGATAAGCTGTATGAAATTTTGTGAATTTCAACATTTCAAATTATAAAGAACATTGCGAATTTCAAGTTTTAAAATGTATGGATAATTTGTATCCCAAGTGCTAATGTGTCAAGTACTACGACTGCTACTACTACCATTTGTCGGCTGTTTTTAACACTGACGATTACCATACTACTCTGGGTTGGCCAGACGAATGCAACAACGGTTGAAACCGCCTTCAGAGGCTCAGGCATCAACAAGGTGTACACATGGTATGATGTGATTTCTAAAACTAATTTCAGAGCATCGATCTTAAATTTCACATTGGTATCTTTATTCTTGTCATTACAACGCCGGTTTTCAATTAGGTAATCGAAACATAGTGTCTTTGTAAACTTTGGCACATCCGATAATTTTTAATTACCACATAATGCTTCTTGGACTTTCACTAATCTGGCTAATTAGGAAAAATTAAAAGCGGCTAATAATGCGAAAACTAATGAATCTGATTTAAATTAGATTCAAAGAGAATCGTTTGATGAATTAGCCAGCTTGTTTGCCTGACCTTCACCCGATTGAAAACGTGTGCAACATTCAGAGGAACAAGGCTGGAATTGGCAAATGGCAATTTAACAGCAGAAATGCAAATGGCAATGGCTATTTTGGATGCTGCGCATTTTGTTTCCTATTAAAAAAAAATACAACAGCTCAAAATGTCAATAAACGATTTCTAAAACAAGTTTCTGAAGATCGATAGTATATTTCACACTTACGCTATCTTTATAACTTTCTTGCATTCCAGTTATTGAGTTTAATGCTTTTCTGGGAAGTTTTTTAAGAGATGACGGAAGGTGAAACACCGAAACGCGAAGACACATTGGGATAGTGAAAGAAGCTAAGTAACGTATTAAGAAACACGAAAATTTAGTTAGAAACGAAGAAAAGAGCAATTGAATTGTTATGCAATATCGATCCTCCCCTATGGCAACGAATGCTGGACAATCTCCTCAAAGGGGAAGAAGAGACGGGAAACAACAGAAATGTAGCTCAACAGAAGGATACTGAGAATATGAACTGAATACGTGAATAATGACGAAACACCTATAGTTAACATCAAAAAGAGACAATTGAGATTTCTAAAGCACATAATGAGGAAAGAAGATTTGGAACATTTGACACTCACAGGGCAGATTGAAAGCAAGGCCAACAGAAATAACCTACCTAAAGAGCTTATGTAAATGAATGATAAAACAGAGTTTAGCAGAGATAGCTAAATAAAATTTACTAAGAGCTACAAAAGACAGGAAATTGTGGAGACCCATGATCGCTAACGTCTTGAAGGGGCATGACATAAAGAAGAAGAATAATCTCGAAATCAATCTTTGCGGGCTTTCTGTAATTCCAATATTAGATTACGACGTCATCTTTGTTTAAGCCATTAACTGAACATGTGATTAACGGGGAAGTTTTAAAGAATATGGAAACAAAATGACGCTTATATTTAGAATCGGAAACAGACAAGCGGAATTTCTATGATAGAAAATGAAGAAAGTGGGTTTGGAGAATTCGATACTCACAGGCAAAATAAAGTAGAGAACTCTTCATTTTTTTAATCATTTTACCCCCAGCAAGGCAATAAAGCCTCTAGGACACAAGGGGTTACTGCGTGATAGAGAATATGCGAAAAACGACTATTAGGAAAAAGGACAAACAAACAACGAAAATGTTATCCTACAGTAATATGCTGAGAATACCATCGACTGATCTTGAGAGCAACAACGAAGTTTGAGAGAAGGAGCAACAAAAAGGAAAATTATACTTAACACCAGGGAGAGACAGTTGAAATTTCTAGGGAAGATAATGAAGAAATCAGGCTTGGAATACTTGATATTCACAGAAAGGATTGAAGGCAAGAGGGATAGATGAAAATAGCGCATGACCTACTTAGAGAGCTTCAGTAAATGGCTGGCGGGACAAGGTTTAGGAGAGATAATAAAAAGAATTTTTTAAAGAGTTACAAAGTACAGGAAATTGTGAAGAGTCGTGATCGGCTATGTCCCGAAGGGTCGCGTCATTTAGAAGAAGAATCATTTTTGATAGGGATATAAAATCTAATTCAACTCTATACTTCTAACGTTTCCGTCTGAATTTATTTACTATTTTTTTCTCAATAAGAATAGATAGGTTCACCTATCATCTGTTTCAAAATGCTCCTCGGTCCTTTGAACATGATTAGTGGTTTATCCCTTGTATCCTGTTTAGGATTGGGTTCTATGCTTCTAACGTCCTCGACTGAGCTCTGAAATTTTATGTACTATTCATTTTTTTCAATAGGAGTAGATAGGTTAGTCTATCGTCTGGTTCACACTCATTCGTGTCTATTGACCAGGAGTGTCACCTGTTTGCTTTGCGTTTCCGATTCATCTAAAGTATTTTTATTCTCTTTCACTCCTAGTAGCACCTTCTGTCTTAGTGGTAGCATCGCCTTCTTGGGGTGAATTGATTTTAAAAAAAGGTTCAGATCATTGGAAACTGAAGAAATAAACTGATTTCTTTTTGGGGGGCCATAGGGCGTGTAAGAACTGTTCATATCATCCCTGGGAATGATAGAGTTCGCATAATCTATTAGCCATCATTAACGATTATTTCTTTTCTGAATATTTAGAACACGTTCGGAAATTAAAACATTCATATTGCTATAAAAATAATCTACATATTCAAACAAACAAAAACATCCTTGATAATGTCTAATAGATTAGCCGAAACCGTTTGAATCCACTGATCATTTGTACAATTCTTACACCGTCTATGTCCAAGAAAGAAATGACATGTACAGATGCAAGAAAAGTATAATAAAAAATACCAATTAGCAGTACTTTGTCAGCTATTATCAAAGAAACACGCACGCACGCACGCACGCGCACGCACGCACGCACGCGCACGCACGCACGCACACACACACACACTCATATATATATATATATATATATAATGGCCGGCTTCCAGTTTTCCGAACGCAAACTTCTGGTATGGCGGTTTGCCAACTCCTGTCGCAGATGAAGGCACAGACCCATCTGTATTTATTCAACACCCACAGCGGCCATCTGTAGTTATTTCAACTATGCTGAGTGGACCTTAGTTACAGTTTAAACAAAATCAATCCCTCGGTCACGATGACTTTTTTAACTTCTTGCTAGCACGATCATCGACAGCTTCCAAAACGTTTCATCTATTAAATTTCTTTCACAAGGCTTGAGTCAAGCCGTCGTATAATTTTGGGGCACTTTCCAACGGTGTCGCACGCTATACGAATAAGTTCAATGTCTGTATGTTTAATTGTTTATGACATTTTTCCAGTTTTCGAATAATATCTTGCATATCGGGATCAAAATTGTGTATAAACTGTACAATGTTCATGTTTTGTCCATGTTTGTTCCATTATTTTTTACTGTCTCACCAATTATCAAGAACTGGGTGTTGTCAACGTGGTAGAGAATATTTTGTTGGCTACATTTTATCAATTTAGAATGCTGAAATTCAAATTAGTCTAATGTGACCGTTAAAAGGAATCAGACCGTACGAGAAAAGCGAATATCAAACATTTATACCATCTTATTATTGTTCACGCATATAAAATAATTCATATATGTTGTAGGATACCTACGGACGATAATGGGTATGCTCCCATTCACATAAATACATTAGTAAATACTGTATGTTGGTCTGCAGTAGGAGATTCGGCTCCAGTTGTGCTACTCAAACTCTCTGCCTTCGGGCAGATAGGATCCCCAGACGAGTTTATGTCGAAGGGCAGAGTCTCGTCTCGGGAAACAGGTACCCGACCCCGTTTTATACGGGGTCTACAGGAAATCTTTGGCCAAGCCTATGAGTTCGGCTACCCCACATTAAATTCAACCTTGTGCCACATCTGACCGCCTGGGGTCGGTTGGTAGTTATCCTGCTGTTGGAGATTCATTGTGGGATTCACTTGACTCACTTCTAGCAGTTGACTATTTCTTCTACGCGCCGCTGACGAATCTTGTCCTAAGTATTATCGTTCATTACCAACCTTCGTGTGATTATTCTATTCAGTAACCTTCCCTAGATTACAATAATATATACATTAAGTTATCGTCTACTGTAGTAAGTTATCTTATTTGTGTTGGTTTGTTTCGTTGTTATAACAATGTCTTAAGACATTTTGTCTTCACATGTAGGGAAGAGCTGTAGTGTATTTTGGTATTATTCTTATTTAGTACTGCTCAGTTATTACTCGCCGTTTCCACAGAATTCCCTGTGTGTTACCCTGGTCGATATACACGTGAGGAAAAATGTCCTTATGAATAAAAGCGTTGGATTGAGAATTTGGGTGACATAGTGGATGTGAGTTCAATCCTTGGGTCGGGCAATGTGTACTTGCACTCAGTAGAAACGGTCGAGCAATAAGTGAATGGTATTAAATAAAAATAATAACTAGACGTTATCCCTAGACATGGGAAGTGAAACGAGAACAGTCAACCTCCGTAGATTAAGGTGTTCCGTTCAGAAATCCCTGTAGGTTATCCAGATCGATGTACACCTGGGGAAGGACGGAGGGCACGATGGCCGAAACTTTGTTATAAAAACAACAAAGATGAGGACAATAATCCAAATATAAATAGTGTAAATAATGATAACTCCTCATCCAAGAAATTCAGACAAAAAGAGAAAGCTTACCAATACATTTTTCTAGTGAAATTGCCAACAATATATTTTATAATAAAATTATCAATAACACATTTTATAGTAAAATGACCAGCAATACATTTTAAAGCAAAATAGTATGAAATACATATGATAGTAGAATGACTAACAATACATTTTATAATAAAATGACCAACAATAGTTTTTATACTAAAATTGAAGACATGGAATACATTATTAAAAAAATAAAAATAAAAACAATTTGCTATGATTAATCTCATTTCTTCTAAGAAAAAAATATATATAGAAACACAGGCACAAACATATGCAGATATGAGTGAATATAGGCTTGCGTGAATGTATGTAACACACCCTGCAGAGCATACCATTACTACACTATGATCAGAGTGAGAACACACAGTCTGATTTCAAATGAATGAATCGTTTAGGCGTTAGAAAAGACAATCTTTTATCAGACCTATAAACTGGCGCTACAAATTCACAATTACCAAATGGCAGAAAACCACATTACTTGAAGACTTCCAATTGCGGCAACAAATGAAATGAATAACACATGTAACTGAACTTGAAAATAATGACATAATCAAAATATTGACTTTCCACACTATCTAAAAGAAAAGAAAATTCCCATAAGGACTAAAAAGAGCGGTAATAGTTCACACGAGAAGTTTATTTTCCTGAATACAAAGTTTTTATAATTTTCAGCCGACAGTAACACTAACGGTTCGGTCAATTAATGTCTAGTGTTTCCTCTCTGAAAACGGCTACCCTCATCATTTCCATTACGATTGGCAAAAGTGTTGATTTATATAGTAAGTCTGATCGGTTCGATAAAGTCAAATTGACAGTTGAACTTAAAAATTATCTACATTCTGTTATTAACTAGGATAAGAAATTGTTTGTTGTTTTGTTTTTTAAATTCTATTTTAATGCCTCCAAAACAAAATTGATTTCTTTTAATCGTCTGAGAGAATAAATTTTCCCTTCCATCAGTATGGCAGATGCTAACCTATAGGAGAGTAACACATTGCTCCTTCTCGGATTAACGTTTTCCGCTGACATGAAGTAGAAAGATTATATTGAATCAATTTGTAAGTCCGCTTTTAGGAAAGTTGGTTCACTGTGTCGTGCTAAACAATTTTTCTTGCGAGAATCCATCGTGCAAGTTTACAATTCTGCCATTCGTCCATGCTTAGAATATTCTTGCCACAAATGGTCTGGTGCTCCTGCTATATATTTAGAGATTCTTGATAAAAATCAAAGAAGAATCTATAATTTTATTGGTCCTGACATGGCATCTCGGCTTCAGTCACTTTCCAACCGCGCTAATGTAGTTTCATTCTGCTTTTCTATAAATAGTTTCATGGTAATTGTCCTGATAAACATTGCTCAACGGTACCTAGATTTTATGAATTTAAGCGCAGTATTAGATTGATAGCAAAGTCTCGTCTTTTTATCGATTAAATGGTTAGATGTAACCGTAAGTTCTATGCTAACAGTTTCTTCTATTACTTGTGGAACTCTCTTCTGGCTCCATGTTTCTCAGTCAACTTTGATCATCAAAACTTTACATGCTAGGTCAATCGTTATTTTGTGTCTTTTTAATTATTGTTCGTTTATTCTTCTCTCTCTCCTTAATAGAATTTTTTCTCATGGTCTGTAACACTTAGTAACCGCTTGAGTCTTAGTGGCTTTATTGTCTTGTTTTGGATGAAATAATTAAATAAAATCTAAATAACCTCAATATTCTTCTTCTTTATCTACTGTGTCACTTTCGTACGTCACTGATGATGCTTCTACAGAATTTCGTGTCACTTGTAGCTCTTAATAAATTTTATCTTCTTGTTATTTCTCCCAAACCCTGTTCCGCCATCCATTTAATTCAAGCATATTAAGTATGTTATACGTTTTTTTCCTCTGTTCCTCTTGCCTTCAATCTGTCCACTGAGTTTCAAATTTTTCCAACATTAATTTTTCTACATTACCGCATTTGGAAAGTGACTGAAGCCGAGATGCCAGGTCAGGACCAATAACATCATAGATTCTTCTTTGAATGTTCCTCATTATGTGTCCTAGAAATTTCAGCTGTCGCTTCCTGATGTTAAGTATAAGTTTCTTTTTTGTTTTCATTTTCTCTAAAACATCATCATTGCTCACATGTTCAGTCCATGAAACCCTCCGCATACTTCTGTAGTTGCTTCAAGTCTGTTCTTCATCTTTGAAGATATTTTCCAGCATTCACTGCCATATATATATATATATATATATATATATAGAGAGAGAGAGAGAGAGAGAGAGAGATAGATAGATAGATAGATATCACGTAACAGTTCGGTACTCTTTTCTCTGTTTCTAACGAAGTTTTTTTGTTTCTTTAGTACTCTGCTTAGCTTTTGGAAGGCATCTTTGTCATCCCAATACGTCTTCGCATCTCAGTATCGCACTTTCCTTCCTCTGTAAAAACACTTCGCACATCTCGATATTACTGTGCTAATGAAAGAAACTAAAATGTGTCTCTCTAGTTTGATGCTTCTAACACGTAAAGACAAAATAACTAGGAAGATGAGTGATTAGCACAGAATTGTCTCCATGCTATAAAAGATTTGATTCAAAAATGATTCCACGATATGGTTAGGTTAGTTTCCAAAAGGTTCAGACATTATTATATTTTCAACGAGACTCTTGGATCTAAGGTATGACTGATGCCCGTTTGAAGAAAAAAAAGATTATTTTACAAATAAAAACTGCCGAAAGACACTTCTACGAAAGTTCAAACGGGATCATGTTATCTTAGCCAAGAGCACTTCGTCAGCGAAGAAATATGCGGAAGTTTGATGTCACTGACATTTCTGCTTGGTTGTCGTCATACCCCTTCCATGGCTGACCAGGGAAAATAGCCATCAGTGAAAAGATCTCTAGCGTGTTTTTATCTTGATCAAATCTTTATTTCGCAAATCTGGTCACTTAACGTTTGCTACTTCCTTAATTGGACAGAAGGACCGGGCGACAAGGATTGCACTAAAATGAGACAGACGAAAGGATAGGCAGTCGTATGCACGCACTGCATATATTAATATCACTCATTACAATGAAACAAAAAGACGGTACTATTTAAATAGGTTGGTCCAATCGTAAAAGAAATAGGTAGCATTCTTTAGAGCTTCCTAAACTTGCGAAATTTGTCAAAATTGAAAAATAATTTAGAAAGCTGAGGAGTCTATTCATAATATGCATATCGTGTCAAATTGATCCCTATATTTTACAGGATTCTGTGCTTACGTCATTGCTATCTGCGGATATGTGGGTGGTGTAATAGATAGATAGATAGATAGATAGATAGATAGATAGATAGATAGATAGATAGATAGATAGATAGATAGATATGAACAGACTGAGATAGATAATATGAACTGACTAAAAAAGATAGATATGAACAGACTGAAAAAGAAAGAAAAAAAAGAAAAAAGAAAGAAAGAATTACAGGTTTTATAGGTGTGAGATAAGCGATCAGACCTAACTGTGATCAAAGATAGAGAAATGATTTAACTAATCATAAATATTTTACGTTATTGTTTACCCAATAGAAGGCTCAAAAGTTACTCAAGTTAGAGACATTACTGAATGGGGCTTTATGGATGTACGAGCTGAAAATTATGAAGATACGTATGTTAAATAACGGTTATCTCCAGATATGAATATGAACAAAGATTGATAAAAATACAGATATATGAGTGATGCAAATATGAACATAGATTGAAATAAAACTACGAAAAGACAATGATAGATATTGTTGATGCACTTTAATGCTGCGTTATCTGTGGTAGCGACTTTACCTCTGTGAATAATGATCAACATTTCATAGCAAGTAAACTTGCCCTGGTCAAATCGAAAACCAGCACAACTGGGTCTATCGGGAAAGTGTCACCATTCATTACCTTTTGTCATAAGCAACAAATTTAACCTGTCAAACATATGGGTATATTTATGTATTTGCACTGAACCTGATTGTAGGAAAAACAAACCGTTTGACATTTGGACTTTTTAACTCAACGATCTTCGAAGTCATCTGTTGTCACTATAAGCTCATCTCTGGAGATTTAATTCGATGCTATCAATATCGCCAAGCAAGTAAACCTATCTGGAGTGGTCTCGGTCGAGCAATAACAAAGAGTTATTTATGGCGAGTTTAAACTTCGTCACGAATGTAGTCCGAGTCTCTTGGAATCCTGGGAATAATCTGCTGGACGATAAAACAAGGCTCTATTTATCGCTTAAGATTCGGATTGCGAAGAATGTTAGCCATAAATACCAATGACGCCGGTCGTATTCGATGTTATCATATGGAAATAATTAATAGAATTCGTTGATGTCCCTGATCAAGCATTGGTTTCTCTTGATTAATGTCATTCGTTGTTAACAGCATTACCTATATTGGGAGCAGCACTGGAGCTATTAGCATTATATCATGTTACATGATTACACAATATTGGATATGATCAGGCTTGTAGATATGAACAGACTGAGATAGATAGATAGATAGATAGATAGATAGATAGATAGATAGATAGATAGATAGATAGATAGATAGATAGATAGATAGATAGATAGAAAGAAAGCAAGGAAGGTTGATGGGAATAGACTGAGATAGATAGATAGATAGATAGATAGATAGATAGATAGATAGATAGATAGATAGATCTGAACAGACTGAAATAGATAGATAAACTAATAGACTTGAACAAGCTTAGATAGATAGATAGATAGATAGATAGATAGATAGATAGACAGATAGATAGATAGATAGATATCAAGAAAGGAAGAAGGCAAGGAAGGTTGATGGGAATAGACTGAGATAGATAGATAGATAGATAGATAGATAGATAGATAGATAGATAGATAGATAGATAGATAGATGGATGGATGGCGGAACAGGGCTTGGGAGGAATAACAAGATAAAATTTATCGATGATATAAATAGCAAGAATCACTCTCGCATTTTTATTATTAAAAATTGTTTGCGAGAGTGATTCTTGTCATTTATATCATTAACTTCATTATCTGCTTTTCGTATGAATGATTCGCGTAATATATATATATATATATATGTGTGTGTGTGTGTGTGTGTGTGTGTGTGTGTGTGTTTCCAAATCCATGCATTTCATTTTATTTAATATTTAATTTAAACCGTTAATCTTTGTAAGTTATATTTCTTAATGCTAATCATTAATCTGGTTTGCAAGACAATAAACACTGTATTCATTGTCATTTAAAGAGTGAGTACATTTTGGGGGCATATCCTATATACGAGGTTTATCTGAAAAGTAACAGCTCTTGTGTCCCAAACAATTTATTTCAATTCCAAACAACAAAGTACATGGTTTCCCCTTCGAGAGTCTAACGGACTTTTCTATCCTTCCCTGCCACGCTTCTATGGATTCTTCTTTTTGTAGTAATATGGACGTTCGCTTTTGTAGTTAAGTGTACATGAATTTATGCTGGTAGTGTTTTTGTATGGCGAAATAGAAAATTTGTTATTATTTATAATTCTCGTTTTCACACTTGCGTGGTCATGTGTGACGTCACGAGCTGCGATGCAATTTTAGCTTTCGCGTCTCGTATACACCAGTTTGTCGTTGCTTTGAAATTTTTCATGCAACACAGACAGACTACCATTAGTGTTTTGTCCGTGTATTGTTTGATATATTGAAATGTAATTGTCATCTTTGATAGTGGCTTATGTAAGCCGAAAGCTTAGATAGGATTAAGACATGTATCAATATGGTGATTTCCTTTCGTCTTTCAATGAAAATGTTATTAAGCTTATCAGACAATATGAAAGGAACTTACTTAAAATAAATAGACAAAACGTGTCTATATTATTTAATGAAACATGCATCAATATATATATATATATATATATATATATATATATATATGTTCTGTTAAATAGAAAGAGCAGGAAATATTTATTAGTTTCTCCTGGTATTGAAGAAGTCGCTTGATGTCTGGTGGAATCTTGTAAAAGAATTTGAGAAATTATGTGCCCTGTTTCGAGCAGTGTTAGTCGTTTAAAAGGAAAAAAAGGTATAAAGTCGAAACGATGGTTGATAGTGTTCGGAAAAGAAGGCATCATTTCGGCAAGTTTCTTATGAGTTTTCACCTGACATTAACTGTTTCGCCACAAGTACATCAGTTATGTGCCATGCGGGATACACGGTTAGGCGATAATGTATCTTTCGATACATGACTGACGAGGCAGATTTTTTTCCAGTAGATACACAACAAAATTATCAACAGTAAAATCGCTCTTCATTATACAGCAATCAATGTTATGTAACGGATAAAAGTGTCGTTGGTTGATTTTGTTTAGCGGCATATCAACATGTATATGGGTTATTTAAAACCGGGATCTAAATGTTTTGAATATGATTCAACTACAGATAAAATATATTAACTCTCTATATTTCTAAGATGAGGTATTGTAATTATTTACACTATTTACTGTTCTCATCATCTTTGTTCGAAATTTCAATCACCTGAAGATGGCCGGAGTGTACAAAGGCCGAAAACGCCGTGAATATGACAACACAGATGAGGGAAACAGTTTGAACAGCTTAAATAGTGTAAATAGATAGCATGCATTGGTGGTAATGCTACTATAAATTTGTATTGCTGAGAATTTTGCTTTAAAATTGTATTGTTGGCAATTTTATTATAAATATGTATTGTTGGTAATTTTTTGTATAAAAGTGTATTTTTATACTTTTGTATTGTTTTATTTTTGTTTGGGCGTCACTTTTTTCCCATAGCTGGGACCCTAACTGGTGCTACCACCCCTAGTCGTAGTTGACCGGGAAACAAAAGCAATTAAGAGGTGGTTCCACGCCCCTCAAAACTTACAATCATCTGATCAGAGGCTTTACTGGCGGATGTATTTTATCGTCATACTCAGGACTGACAAGTGCCGTTCTTACAATTGGTCTTAGTAACCCTAGTATAGGAAATTTTTCATGATTTATTAGTCTAGCAATTTACTTTTGCAAAGAAAGATTGGACAAGAATCTTCATTATGACTCTCATGTACCAGGAAATTTCTGGCAGGAATTATGCGGTTTTTCTATTTGCAGAGAATAGCTAATAAGTTTGATCCATAATAATGGCACTATATAGCAATCTTGTGTCAGGCTATTTGAAGGTTACTGAATATTTACTCTGTGTAATAAGTACTATAAAACAGAGTAAGAATGATATTACGAATCTCCATGAAACAATTGCTGATTTAAATATAAACATGACAAAGCAGCACAAACTCGGGAATGTTTATCAGGTAAATAAAACAGCTTGTTTACAGGTATCTCTCTTTATGAATCCCATACCCGCATCGTACAAAGAGCTTCGATTAAATGCCTTTCTTTTCTTCTTGTATTCAGCAAGATTCTCTAAGAAATGTTTTGAACCTTGAGAGTCCAAAATCTCATGCAGAGCCACCCACAAAAAGCCGTGTCATTGTGCCGTATGCTTCTAAAATGGCGGCCTTTCTTTCGACGCCTCCATCCGGTAGCGTTCTCGTCCTGAGCAGAGGTCCTGCTCCTTACAAACCCATCGCATCGCCATTTCAAAGGGTGAAAATTCCTCCAGTCGTCATCAACGGCGATTACGACCTTATCATTCTTTTTTTCCTGAAACAGCGCATTTCCAAGAATGACAACCAGAAAATCGCCCATAGAAACATATGACCTTTGCGCAGTACTTTGCGTCGGCCATCTTGCTTCCGCCACTCTTTCTCAGGAATGTCAGATCGGTAATTCACTTTACGCGTCACAATTCAAGCACCACTATCAATTCCTTTGTCATGTTTCTTCTTTTCTTTTACTCTCTTTTATGGTTGACTTTTTTCCTTAGTTTCTCTGCAGTTTTCTTTTTTCTTTCGTTTATTTTTATTTTATTTTCTTTCTTTTTATGTATCACGCTTCATTTCTTTTCTTTACATTCTTTTTTCTTTCGTCTCGTTCTTTTAACTTTTTCTTTCTTTTGTTTTTCATTTTTCATTCACCTCACCTTAACTTTTTCTTTCTCTTCTTATATATTTCTTCTAACATCCGAAATCCTTTTTTTTCTTTCTTTCTTTCTTTATTTTATTTCTTTTAATATTTTTCACGTTTTTTAATTTTGTTCTCTTTCATTTCTTTTGTCTCATTATTTGAATTTCTTTCTTTTATTTTTCTTGTCTATTTTTGCTTACCTTTTTATTCTTTATTTTATTTCTGAATGTTTCTTTTTTTTATTTCCTTTCAATTCTTAACGTTTTTAAAGTTTTCCTTCATTGGTCTCACATTTTTTTCTTTGTTTTATGTTATCTTTCTTTCGTCTCTCCATTTTAACTTCTTTTATCTTTCTTTCGTCTCTTTTAACATTTTTCTTTGATCGATACATTCTTTCTTTCGTCTCGCCCCTTTAACTTTTTCAATATTACTTTTACTTTTCTTTCTATCGTGTCTTTTCGCTTCATTTTTCTTTATTTATTTTGTTTTCGTATCACTCTTTTAAATTCTATCTTTGGTTTAATTTTTTTTCTTTCGTGTCACTCATAACCGCTTTCTTTCATTTGTCTTTTTCTTTTCGTTTCTTTTAAGTTTTTCTTTTTTGACTTTCTTTCTGTTTACACTTTTTCTTTCATTTTTTCTTTTCTTTTCTTTATTGTATTTCCCTTTCCTTCTTATTCCTCCCTTTTTATTTCATTTTCATTTTTACTCTTCCTTTCTCTCATTACATCTGTTTTTCTTTCTCTTGCATTAATTCTTATTTTTCATTTTAATTTCTCGGCTTTCTCAGTCCTTCTTTTCATGTTGTCTTTATATCTCTCACTCTAGCCTTTTTCTCTTATACTTTTTCACTCATTCCTTTTCATTCTTCCTCTTACCTGATACTTTTACTTAATTTTCTATTTCTTTCTCTTTCATTTGTATTTATTCTTACGTTTTGTCTTCACTTTTCAAACATCTTTTCTTTTTTCTTTTTCTTTCAAACATCTCATTCTTTCCTTTGTTTTGTTGTTTTTTGTTTCACTTTTTCCAATTAATTCTTTCTCTTTCTTTATTTTTCATTATGTCTCTATTATTTCTCGTTGAGTTTTTCGTTTTTCACTCTTTATTCATACTTTTCACCCATTCTTTCTCTCTCTATGCACTTCCCTTCATAGCTCTTTCCCTTTCTTTTTCTGTCATTAATTATTTCTCTTCTTTTTAATTTCTTATTTCTCATTCTTTATCTCTTTCTCTGTCCTTTTCTTTATATCTCATTTTCCTTCACATTAATACTTTCTTTCTCGTTCTATGTCTCCACTTCATTCTTGCTCTTAATTTCTCATTCTCTCCTTTTTCATTCTTTCCTTCTTTTTTATTCTCATTCTTTGTTCATTTACTTGGCATTATTCGCTAGACAAATCGTTAAAAGTAAGTGAAGATTGTGTTGCGCTAATCTTATTTGTGTGAAGTCCATGCTCGCCTTGAATTTTATTTTAACACAAACTCCGACCTCTAGTTGAAAATGCTCAGTTATTTCCGTCACGAGTTTCATACTAAAAAATTGATTTCGCTTTTTAAATAACAACAAATGCAGTATTTATGGACTTGCAAAGATTAACGTTTTAAATTAAATATTAAATAAAATTAAATGCATCGGTCTGAAATAACAAAAAAAAACAACAAAAAAGATCTGAAAAAAACAAAAAGTTATAGGAAGTCAAAAATTGAATACAGTTTTTTGTGATACCACTATATTTATCTATTTTCTTAACTTTCGCGATATTTGTTCATTCACATTTCTTCTAGGATACCATAAAAGAATTGTAAGAAATATTTTCTTGAAAGCATTGTTCGATCTACATTTGATAATCTTTTCTCATGACATTGTCTCCACCTTAGAAAAGATTTGTAATTATTTGGGTGTATCAGAAGTATTTTAGTTTATTTGTTTTGTTTTTGTTTTTGTTTTGTTTTTGGTTTTTGTTGTTGTTTGTTTTTTTTAAAGATCTTTACTCCAGATTTTGAGAACTGGTCTTTTGTTTTCGTTTACTCTCATACACATAGACATTTTGCCTGACCTGGGAACTCCTTTACACACGTTATTAATCCATAATGACACACAGAAAAAAGATTGGCGTACATTTTTTGCTGTAGTTTCCCCTTTTAAAGTTTCTTTTGATAGATCCAAACACAGAGAAGTACATAATATAGGTACCGCCACGAATTTTCGATACGTTAAGTTTGAAATGTTTTTCTTTAATGAAAACGCATTCTTGAAGCTATCTATTTAGCTTTAATTGAAAGCTAAATCATTAAATTTATTATTTCCAATAAGCAAACCACACAAACGTATTTCATCTAGAAATTATATTGATTAGAATCTCAAATTTTTGGTCGCTTTCAGAAAATCATTTAAAATCAGCTATTTTTTACCCATTTGTAAACAAATGTTAATTCTCAGTTTTAAAAATTTTCGCTCAAAAATATATACATTTCTGAAACTTTCTTTGAGGAATATTGGTTGATTTAAAATATAACTAATCTGATTTGAAACAAATATTATTTACTTTAAGTTGAAAATAACATGGAGAAATGGAGTTTTAAAATAAGCAGGATTGATGATTTACGCGCTTTTCATCGCCCGTCAATCATTTAACAATTGCTGGAAGGTGTTGAGAGATTTATTTGTTGTTCTACGGAGACTTTATCTGTTAAGACATAGTTTAAGAAAATGACGGATGAGAGCCTTTTTATATAATTTTTAAGTACTCAGTAATCTTAAAAATGTTAGAAAATATTCCTCGTAAACTAATTTAAGGAATGTTGACTTTACATTTATTATAGTCATCGCTCTTATTTTCTGATAATGTCGTGTATGGTCTATCATACATCCAAACAGGGAAACGTTACGCAATATTTTATATATTATATTAAAATTATTTATCAAGGGTGTTTTTTCTTTAATTGAATATGTAAAAAATGTTCATAGCAATATGAATTATTGCATTTCAAGAAGATTTACTTTGGATTTGTCGGATCATATCTCCATTATGTCCCATTTAAATCGTCGCGGAAATTTACCGGCCTCATTCCGCAACTTACTTATAAAAACATAATAAAGTCATCTACACGCAGAAAACTTTTGAAGATAATGAAGGCTTTAACAATAAAAATATGAAGAAACCAAGTCTCAATAATATCTGCTATGTACACGGCCAAAACGTACTGACTGAATTCTGAAATAAAAACATTCCAATTGCTGTATAAAATATCTATATATTTAGTTAAAGAAAAACATATTTTGATAATGACTAATAGATTAGATCCTTTGAACAGTTTTTACACACTCTATGTCAAGAAAAGAAATCACTTGTACGAAGGTAAAAAATATATAATAAAAGGCTTAATCGCGGTGTCTTGTCAGTCGTCTTCAATGTAAGTTTTATAAAAGATTGATTGCTGCCCAAATACACACACACACATACACACACACACATACACACACACACACATACACACACACACACATATATATATATATATATATATATATATATATATATATATATATATATGAGAAAAAAATTAAAAAGCTTAACCGCGGTACCTTGTCAGACGTCTTTAATGAAATTTGTATAGACGGGGGATTGCTGCTAAAATACACAATCATATATATATATATATATATATATATATATATATATATATATATATATATATATATATGCTCAGTTTTGTATATACTGCTTTGTATTGACCACGTGTTTTACCATCTTCAGTGTAGTTGCTTCCAACCTAATACCATTGTTACACACACACACACACATATATATATATATATATATATATATATATATACAACTACCTTTGTTTTATATATATATATATATATATATATATATATATATATATAAGATTCGAATTAATGGAAGCACACGGTGAAAATATAGCAATTCTGATTTTTGTGACAGACTGTTCAATTAAGCGGATGTCCCTTTTACGGTAAAGAACATACGGTTATTTTCAGTTTAGTATAAATTAAGAGGAATAGTTAATTAGAGCCTACTATAAACAACTCCGTGATATTACCTCCAGCCACTTCTGTTCGACTGAAAGGCAAAGTGTATAAGTAGCTGGTAGTTGAGTGATATCAGTAGTGCCTGATTTGAAGAGTAAAATTGAAATCGTCCTGATTGACACATAATTGAAAGACTGGAGTGACGGTTCAAGTAACAGGACTTTTTTTTTTTTTTTTTTGTTGCTAAAGCAACAATTAAATGCAACTAAATTAATGGAGAAATAAGTAGCATTCAGCCCAGACTTGAAATAATCTATTGCAACCATTTAAAATATTTCTTAATTATTTTGTGTTAATTCCAATCTCCATAGGAAATGATTACAAAATACTTTCCCCTCATTAATTTATAGACAGAAGCAACGTTATTTTTCTTCTTCTTCAATGAGCCGTGTCTTTTCAGGACGTTGACGATCATGGCTCTATGAAATAATTTTCCGACTGCTTTAAAATATGTGTGTTTTGCCATAACTGACATTGAGCAACAAATTAATTTAACTTCTCTACACTAAAGCAGTGGTTACAGGTTTGTGAATTCTTTTGTTGCCCGATAAACACAACCGGATGGTTCAACTTCGATTGAACCATTAGAGTAAAATTTAACAAGCAATACCAGCTTCAGCTGATAGCTGTAACCACCATATCATCTTATTTCAATGATGACCTTCTAATTCCAAATATTTTATAGAGAGTAATAACATTTTTTATTCATTGAATCGTTTACTACGAGTTATCAACCCTTTGAAAGGATTTAAAGCCAGAAAATATTTTTAGATTGTAATAATCTTTTATAGATAATAATAAAGTTTTATTAATTAACCCATAGGTGGGGGAGAAGCGGTGGATTCATACCTTTCCCAAGCATATTTGCGCTTAAGTGAATACAACCAATCCAACTGGAATTGGAACTCGTCTCTCTGGTTAACAATTCCGACCCAGTATCCATTGCACCACACGTACATCCAAGCTTACAACACCTGGTATTCCTCAAGGAGTCAACCATCTAGACATTGATCAGGCTCGACATTGCTTAACTTCAGTGATCGTACGAGAACCAGTGTTTCCACGTGATGTGACTGTAATCACCTAACATTTAATGCACATTACACAGCGTAAAAATTGGCGACTGGTCTCAAAATGACCTACAGTCTGTTATTAGCTGCGACGAAGCTTGGCTTATTAATTTTAACGCGTCTGGAACGAAATTGCTCTCTATTAGTCAACTGAGAGAATACATTCTGTTTCCCATCAACATGGCTTATGCTAACCTCCGGAGAAGTAACTCGTTGCAAATTCCCGGGCTAACATTCTCGGCTGACATGAAGTAGAAAGATTATATTGAATCCCTTGCTGCTGAGAAAATTTGTTCATTTTGTCTTGTTAGACAATTTTTCTCCCCAGAATCTATCTTACATGTTTATAAGTTTACCATTTGTCCATGCCTTGGATATTGTTCCCATATATGGTCCGATGCTTCAGCAATATATTTAGAATTTCCTGGAAAAAAAACAAAGAAGAATCAGCAACATTTTTGGTCTTGACCTGGCGTCACGGCTTCAGTCACTTTCCCACCACCGTAAAGTTGCTTCCCTGTGTCTGTTCTCTAAATATTTTCATGGTAATTGTTCGGATGATCTCTTCGCCGTGGTACCTAGACTTTATGAGTTTAAGCACAGTACTAGATTAGCAATAAGCTTTCATCAATTTAAAGTTAAATTGGATATATATAACCGTAAGTTCTATGCTAACAGTTTCTTTTCTCGCACTTCCCGCTTGTGGAACACTCTTTCGGCTCCACGCTTTCCAACCAACTTTGATCTTCAAAAATTTAAATACAATGTCAATCGTCATCTACTGTTTTCTTGATTGCTTGTCTTTTGTGCTCGCTCTTTAATAATGTTTCTGTTTTCTAATTCTTTCACGCCACTTTGTCTTAGTGGCTTGCATGTTGGTTGTGATTTCGATAAAAAATATGAAAAAATATTTGCTTTGACTGATTGCGGGTACCTCCATAGCATGTCATTTTTTTTATTCCAGTCAGTGCATTCCTACGGAAAAGAATTTAAAGAGAAAACTTTACGCTGCATTACACACAAGGTAATTTTGCAAGGTTGACCTCTACCGATAATAGGAACCACCATAGCATCATATTTCGTTCTTTACTTGTAACTCCTAATTCAAAACACTACTCCCTGAAGCCAGTCAGCCAGTTTAGTGCCATACGTGATACACTCTGGGGCGATCAAATCTCTTTCGATTCTAGACTGATTAGACAGATTTTCTAGCAGAAGGCTGCCATTTCTTACTGCAATAGACTGGTTACCAACCAAGGCTATAAAACCAGGCTGTCCTGCTATTCAATCCATAGGGGAAGTAGAGATGAATTCATACATTTCTCAATGGTATTTTCGCGTAAGTGATTCTAAAAACTCGACCGGAATTCGAACTCGGCTCTCCGTTTTCTCATCCCCAACCCTTACACCAGAAAGATCTATAAATACAGAAAATATTGTATTAGGTTTTATATTCTTGCTGTGTGTAAATAATATTTTAGCTAATAAAAAATATATAAAATCTTGCCTTCAGAGATTCATTGTTTGAGTTGAAGTTAAACTGATTGTTAAAACAATAGTCCTGTGCTTATTAAATAAAAAAAATCCATATTTGATCTGTACATATTCAATTCATTTTTATTCAGAAAAATTATATTAATTCTAACGTAAGGAAAAACCAAAAAACTTAAAATAGCGAGCATTATAACAAATGAGACATGGGTTCGAATCACATCATCGTCGATTTGTCAAGAATGTGATCTTGAAAATATCAGCCTGAGAAGACAACCCTAGATGCGGCTTTTTGGGGATGTAAGTGAAAAACATACCACGAGCTGACCCAAGCTTCGCGAGTTAAATTGGGCTTGTTCGGAAGCCGTCGGTAGTTGTGCTAGCACTAAATCACTAGTCGTCGTGACCGAGCGATTGAGTGCACTAGCATTGTTCAACTACTAATCACGCCAGATTATGTGCTCTCTTCCAAAAACTGTAACTAGGCTCTTCTCAGTATAGGTACTGTATAAACCTCATGTTTGCACTGGATGTGCTGAACAAACGCAGATGTACCTGAGCAGGCTTCAGCAGACAGGGATTAGATAGCCATTTTAAGAATAAGGTGTCTTGGAAACGACCATCCAGTCATTATCCTAACTAGTAATTCAAAACAAAGGAAATTTAATTAAATATAAGTCATTTCTCAAGTCTTTGTAGATTGAAAATACGAAAAGTAAACGTGTCTGTCTATATATCTGAGATGAGGTATTATGAACATTATTCGGACTATTATCCTCAACTTTGTCGCCATATTTATTACAACGTTTCGGCCGTTGTACGCTCCGGCCTTCTTTCAAATCAATGTCGAACTGAACCCTTTATTTCGCTCACTGGGGTAGACTGTTCTAGTTCCACGTGCCATCTTTTAATGGATGTCAGTTATCAGGTATCTCCTGTTAATTTCCCTTTGAATGTTCTCCACTGCCTTAACCGGGCATTGAACTCATACTCTTTGGGTTCTGTCACTGGATCTAACCAACGCCTTTATCCACTGTGCCATGTGTTCTTGTGTCGTGTCGGCCGTTGTAATAAATATGGCGACAAAGATGGGGACAAAAGGATGATCACAAAATGCAAATTGCTAATCGGGGATACTAAAATGAAGTGCGGAAATTTAATTACTTGGTAAGTGTTCTAACAGAGGACGGAAAGTGCGACACTGAGATGCGAAGATATATTGGGATGGCTAATGATGCATTCCAAAAGCTAAGCAGAGTATCAAGAGACAGAAAAAGTAAAAAAAAGAGTACTGGACAGTTAAGTGAAGTCTATTCCCCTGTATGGCAGCGAATGTTGGACAACCTCCTCAAAGATAAAGAAGAGACTTGAAGCAACAGAAATGTGATTCTACAGAAAGATGCTGAGGATACCATTGACCGAACATGTGAGCATTTGGAGAAAAATGGAAACAAAAAGGAAACTTATACTTAACATCAGGAAGGGACAATTGAAATTGCTGGGTCAAGTAATGAGGAAGGAGGGCTTGGAAAACCTGATACACCTAGGGCAGAAAAAGCGTAACATACTTGATGAGCTTGAGAAAATGAATGGTAGAGCAAGGTTTGGGAGAAATAACAAGAAGTCAAAACTTATTAAGAACTACAAGGGACAGGGAGATGTGGAGGGCCATGACCACCTACGCCCTGAAGAGACACGGCACATAAAAGAAGAAACGATTTGATTTTTTTCTAACATGACGGAATAAGCAGCTAACCGATTCCATAAATTAATTTAAGTACGAACATTTGTAAAAGTGCGTGAATAATATATAAATACCGCTGAAAACATTGTTAGGTTTAAAAATATAAATAAGAAATCGTACAAATTCATTCTTTGTCGACAAGTGGAATTTTCAGATTCGAATTTCAGGAATAACAATTTTCAATTCATTGCCAAATATTGTCATAGCTTGACTGACTTAGAAGGTTTATGTGTACTCTTTTTTTCGAGTATCGTTGATATTTTCATTGATTTTTAAGCGAAGGTTCTTGTAAGACATCGGGGGCGGGGGAGGGATTGAATTGAAAGCGATAAACTTGTTTGCGTCTGAAAAGGAGATAGAAAAACACAGTAAATTGTAGAGAGAAACACAACTAAAAAAAAAGAGAAAATCTTGATCTAAAGTTAGACTATTGCAGGTCCTTCGCCAATGACCTCTGACCTTTGACTATTTGACGAATCTGGCCACGGGCTAAAAAGAGTCCAACCTAAAGGTCAACGGACACTTGCTATTCGTTCACAGGAAGCGACTAAGTGCCCAATTCTTATTAAGGGGCGATTCAAACCCACACACCCCACCCGGAGGAGTGTTTTGATTAGAGGAGACGGGGAGAGACGTGAAGGAGCTCGGGATAGGGTGGGTTGGAGGCCCGCGGAGATATAGTTGTAGTGTGGCTCGGTGGGGAGGCTGGAATTAATTTGTCATGATTGAAGATGAATCGAGGTAAGAATATGTTTTGATGGAAAGCTAAAAAATTGAAGAGGTTGTTCAATCGCTAAGTTGTTTCCGTCATTGGTATTAACTCTGAAGACGCTTAATTAAAGACAAATGTACAAGAAAATGAAGCCCAATAAAGGGCAAATAAAAGACACAGAAAAAAAAAATATATATATATATGGCCTGACGATTGCATCTAGAATGAAACAGACTGTCGCCTCTAAGTGTTGACTTCTATATTTACACACGCTCTATCTATGATATTGAGCACATTATCCAATAAATATAGCACATCTTAAGACTCTATTTCTTCATATATATTTTTTCTGTGTCTTTTATAATATATATATATATATATATATATATATATATATATATATATATATATATATATATATATATATATATATATATATAGCGGCTTGGATTGAGGAATCGGAGAGCCGAGTTCGGATTATACTCGAATCCATTCACTTACGTGCTAATACCCTTGGAAAAAGGTATGAATCCTCTCTTTCTCCAGCTAAGAGTAAATAGCAGGCTGGATGGCAGCTGGTCTAGGAGATGGAAAACTCTGAAATCCTAATCTGCAGAGGATCTTTTGGGGACCTTGTGGCACGTACTGCACCACGTCCCTGTTTTCGACCCTTCAAAAAGTGTTTATGTTTCTGCACAAAACCTTCACCACTATAATCAAATTTCATTTGCTGGTGTCGGGCTGTCGGTTCCTAGGAACTGATCTGCTTGACCCTCATACATCAAATTCGACGGGTGAGTCTAGTATATGAATGATAAAAATATAGTTTAAAGGTCGGCTATATTTATGCGTTAAATTGCTCAATATCAGGGATAGAGCGTATGTAAATATAACGGTGGACGTTGTGGTCAACACTAAACGGCGTTTCATGCTTAAACGCAATCTTCCATGTGTGTTGCGCTTTGGTACGACTATTTATATATGCTGGTCAGTGGAGCATTATTGGTATGTCTGTTATATTACTGTAGAGGTCATTTGGGCGGAATGGTAACGACTATGTTTCGAAACATTCCCGGGCATATTGTGTGTAAATAATTGTAGGTTCGAATGGAGTTTTATAGCGTTCTTTATTAACCTTTTTTCCTCATTATTTAATATTGATTATTTTATTATTGATTATTGATTATATATATTCATGGCCTGAATAATTTTTCAAACATGACACAGACGCTTACCACTCGGTGTTAACCTCATTGTCCACTTTCATATTCCCATACGCTATATATATATGTATATATATATATATATATATATATATATATATATATATATATATATATATACATACATATATATACGCTATACATATATATATATATATATACGCTATACACATATATATATATATATATATATATATATATATATATATATATATATATATATATATGAAGAGGTTATAATGGTTCCAACGAGAGAAAAGTGTGTATATTAAAAAGAAAAGAGCCACCGCAAACTTTTTTGGTTGTAATGTGGGTTTTAAAAAAATTATTCTTTATTTTTCATAGTTTTACAACTGTTTCTGGTCTCACGACCGTCTTCAGGTAAAGGGTGGAGATTTCCACATATTATTAAAAATAATTATTAAAAATAATTAATTTTTTTCCTTTATGTTTTTCAATGTAAAATATTCTCGATATGAGACATTCTCTGTTTTTGTGTTGGTCATTCCAATGTCTTTCTTTAAAAAAATATATATATATATATATATATATATATATATATATATATATATATATATATATATATATATATATATATATGAGAAAGAGAGAGAGAGAGGTTATAGTTGTTCCTACAAGAGAAAAGTGTATATTTAATGAGTAGAGAGAAGTCGCGAACGTTGTTGGTTATAATGTGGATTTTTAAAAATATATATTATACTTTGTTTTCTATATTTTTACAAAACGTGTTTCGGAACATGCGTCCTTTATCAGGCGAAGAGTGGATATTTCCACATATTATTTAAAGGAATTAATTTTTCTTTATGCTTTCCGAGGTTTACTCATTGTCTTTTTTGTGCAGCAGTGTAGATAGCTAAAAAAGGAGTATACATGTGGAAGAAATACCCCAAATTTCGTGAAAACAAAGTTTTATGATCAAAATCTTTGTTAAGAGGAACAAACAAAGGATTTTTTTATGTAAAAATTATTTTTTTAATCCTGTTTAGAACGTTCGAAACTTTGGTTAAAAATCTTGATTTTCTGACGTCAACGGGGATCCATATATTATTACAGGAAATCTTTAGCGTCTTTTATGCGGTGAAAACGCGTTGATTTGAAAATTCTTATCAGATAATTGTTGGATTTTAATGAAACTTTCAGGACTTATTCACAAATGAATGAGATTATTCTTTAAATATTTCTTTTTCAGAAAACGTCGCTAAAAGTATTTTTATATATTTTATCCAATACTTATGAAATTTCGGAAATTTCTAGGAGAATTTAAATCATAATTTTTTAGGTGGGGTTAAACATAAACCCATTTACAGACAATCTGCTTTGAATCGTAATTTTATTTTCGATAGATTAAGGTTTTTTTGTTTGTTTGTTTTTTTTACACGTCAATATGTTTTAAACGATTTTATTAATTATATCTATTTGTACTCTCGGTTTTAACTCATTGTAATTTATTTATTTATTTTATTCGTAAATAATTTTTTTTTAAGTCCTTTTAAGGTCGAATTCTCTTTTATTTTTGTAAAAAGCAATAGATGTAAAAAGAATCTTACTGGGATGTGGGTAAAAACAGAAAACATAATTACCTTCTAAGTATCCGATGAAAGGGTGTCCACTTAAAAAAAAAAAAAAAAAAAAAGAAAAATTCCCCGCAAACAACTTAAATGGAGCACACACCATTGTGATTGGCTATTGATCAACTACCAATCAAATGCGTGATGACGGGGTATATTATAGAAGTTAGTGTCTGTAAGCATTTTTAGAGGGCGTATCAGAGTCCGATCAGCTCTGATGGGGTCGATTTGGTGAGGTCAGTATGATGCTTGAAAGACCCGAAACTGCCCAATGATCCAAATCAGAACATCACTGACGACGCCCTCTAGCGCTAAAGAGCGTATATTCAAAGTTACAAAAATTGTTTTCATTTTTTGAATTTTAATTGGAATAATTTATAAATCTTTTAAATCTTTCAAAATTCTGAATTAATTTGTAGCAGTCAAGTGATATTGTTATTAAATAAAATCTATATTCATTAATTATAAATACAATAGATTAAGCAAATATTTTTAAAATAATGTTGAATTTTTTTTGCGTGTGTCAGTATAAACGTGCTGATTTTTGTAAATACGAACGTCCATACTCAACATTATCGGAAAATAAGAGCTGTAACTATAGACAATTTAAAAACTATTAATAACTTTCTAACATTCTAACAAGTCTCTTTATAAGTAAGTCCTTATAAGTATGTCTATGAATCCAAAGTATCTAAAATTCAATAAAATATTAGAATGTCTAAAATATGCTTGAGATCATTAGATTATCTAAAAAGAAAAAGGTGTTTACGTTGTATTTGTCATGGAATTTAATTAAAGTTATTTTTGTCTTACATAAATCTCGAAAATATCAGGTCATAAATGTACACACGTTCGTGTTAAAAATCGCTTTTCTGCGATATTTTGAATTAAATGTAATATTTTTAATTTAGATTAATTAAATTTTAAATAAGTTAATTTTCTTCAAATAATGTTTCAGAAAAAAGAAATTTTGTTTAAAAGGTTTTTAATGATGAGATTTATGGTCTCTTGACAGTTTTGACAATATGGACGATTTTAGCGATTTTTTACAGAAAATTATTCGTATCAATTTAAATTTGATTTGAAATAGAGCAAGGTAAATATTAAATTAAATCAATGTGCTTGGTATTAAACCAAAAATAAAAGCATAGATAGATAGATAGATAGATAGATAGATAGATAGATATCTCTTCGTTTTAACTTATTATTCCCTGTTTTTTTTTCTTTGTACCAGAGACAGTTTCTTTCGGCCTGTTCGGAGGATTCTGGTGCTTTCTTTTTTTCCCCATTTTCCTCGGATGCCAATTTATTTGAAAATTGTTCTATACAGGTTTTTCCACTCACCGAGTTTAAATAGATTTACATTATATATATATATATATATATATATATATATATATATATATATATATATATATATATATATATATATATATATATATATATGTGTGTGTGTGTGTGTATGTATATATATATATATATATATATATATATATATATATATATAATGTAAATATATACATATATATATATATATATATATAATGTAAATCTATTTAAACTCGGTGAGTGAAAAACCCTCTATATATATATATATATATATATATATATATATATATATATATATATATATATATATTATGTTTCATGTGTATATATTTCATGCTAGAACGCAATCGACAGGCCTGACGAATGCGTTTAAACATGAAACAGTCTGACGCCGCTGGGTGTTGACTTCAATGTCCTCTTTTTTCTTTACTTACACTCTATACTGATATTGAGCACTTTATGCCATAAATATAGCATACCTTTTAAGTATATTTTATAAATTAAAAATTTGTGTAGGGTTAAATATATGAAAATATGTTCATTCACTAGTTGGAAATATATATATATATATATATATATATATATATATATATATATATATATATATATATATATATATATATATATAATCATTTATTTATTTAAATATCATAACATAAATATGTTATAAAATCACTACAAAAATAGCCATTTTGTTTCAACACCATTGGTGTCTTATCAAGTGATGATGTCGAATGTAGAATAAATGGTTTTAAAAGTTTCAAATTAATTAATTAACGATCCTTAGCTAGGAGTAAACGCTGTTACATAAGCTAGAATGACCAATCAAAATACAAGTATATGGTGATTCGAAAAATTTGACAACTAAGCAAGGTTATCATAGATATTAAAAGATTTATAAAGAAGAATAATAATTGTTGGTTATTGGAATTTACTCCTTATATACCAATCCCACACTTGGGTATATATATATATATATATATATATATATATATATATATATATATATATATATATATATATATATATATATACGCACACAAAGAGTTTTGATTAAAAAGAATCGAGTGAATAAGATGGGTGAGCAGTAAGTGATGGGAAATCCTAACTCTAAATCCTAACCCCTAAACATTGAAATCGTAATGAGGACTATCTAGGCTCATGAGGAAGCGATATCAAGATTAATAACATTGATAAGCATTAAGTGGTAGAAAACCCTAACCATAAACCCTAACCCCAAACCCTAAACACCAGCCCCTAACCCTAAACCTTAACCCTTAAACATGAGGATTGTAATGAGAACTATCTAGGCTCATGGAGAAGCGATATCAATTTGAATAAAATAAGTGGTAGGAAACCCTAACCCTAATACCTAACCCTAAACCCTAACCCTAAACCCTAACCCCTAAACATGAAGATTATGATGAGAACTATCTAGTCTCATGGAGAAGTGATATCAAGATGAATAAAATTAATTGGTAGGAAACCCTAACCTTAAACACTAACCTTAAACCCTAACCACTCTGAGCCCTAACTCTAACTCCTAAATATGGAGATCGTATTGAGAACTGCCTATGCTAATGAATTGAATAAAGGATTCGAAAGTTTAATAGAGTTACCGAAAACTAAGACTGATACCTGAAGAAGGCCGGAGACTACAACGGATAAAATAGTAGATGTGAGTATGCTGGTTCGAAGAACAAGAAATATAATAATGGTAATTCCTTATTTCAAAAATTTCCACAGAAATTATTAGTATCATTAATCGAAATACGTAGAAAGACCATTGATAATAATGACAGTATTTGATGACAGCTAAAACATCCCACTTACGTTTATTACGGGAAATATAGAGTTAGCCTAGATACAGACACCGATAATAAAGGATATTATTAACCTTCTGGGCACATCAATTTTGTATATAAACATCCTTTTATTTATATTTAACGAACAGTACCCATAAATTTGAATTTTCTGCAGTATTTTTTAATAATTAAATAAGTGCCTTGCTAGTTCAACTACTTTAAAATAGCCGGTGGAAATTCCCCTATTCCATCTGTAAATCTGTCAGCTTAACAATTTTGACAAAATATTGCAATAACAAGACATTAACTTTATTTTTGAAATGAGAGGTCATTATTTAAAGAATTAAAAGTGTATAAATGAAAAGAATAAAACTGAAAAGGTTTTCCATTTCATCGAAGCAGATGTTAAATGTACGTGAGTGTTACCGCCTCCTCTATCTTCTTAATTCATGTTCTTTTACTGTTCTCTATCCTTTTTCTCATCCCATCATACTTATCCTCTCACACTTATTTTGAATTTACTTTGTTTAAACATTATTTATGATGGACACTCATATTCGAGTAGAAGATCAGTTTTTTAATTAAACAGTATTTTTTTGTCCAATTACATCTGTCAGCCTGAAGATTTGAGTAACCTTATCAGTTCCCCATAGGGGATGTAGGTTCAAATCTCGCCGGAGGACACAAATCTTTCTTGAATATTCAGAGGCCGGTAGATGTTTAATTAAAAAAACAGAGCTTCTAACCGAATATGAATATCCATCAAAAATAATGTTTAAACAAAATAAATTAAAAATCATATATATATATATATATATATATATATATATATATATATATATATATATATATATATATATATATATATATATATATATACGAGGGTCATTCAATAAATAAGTTGAATTTTTCGGTATAAGGACTTCTAATACAGATAGAAGCTGACTCATTTTTATTTTATTATTTTGTTTTACTTCTTTTTCACATGGATTTAATTTCTTTTGCAGATTAAAAAACAACTTTGAGAGTTTTGGCGATTAACAAAGATGGCCGACCAAGAAGCATGCTCCAGGATTGAACAGCGGTCAGTTATCAAGTTTTTGGTTGCTGAAGGGTGCAAACCAGTTGAAATTCATAGTATGTCAACTGTGTATGGTGCCACATGTTTCAAAAATTCAAAATGTCTACAAGTGGGCTAAATTGTTTAAAGAAGGACGGAGCAGTGTTGAGGATGAAGACAGGCCTGGGAGGCCTACAGAAGTGAGGTCTCCTGAGGTGATCGAATCAGTCAATGACCTCATTCAATCTGACAGAAGGGTGACAGTGGATGACATTGCAAGGACTTTGAGCTTATCTGTTGGGACAAACGCAGGGATCATCAGTCAGGAGTCATCTTGTATCATAACAACGGAAGGTATCACACAGCAGCCCAAATGATGCAGACCATCAACGAGCTGGGCTGGGAACTGCTCCCTCATCCCCCTTACAGTCCAGACCTTGCCCCTTCAGACTTTCACCTATTTGGTCCCTTGAAAGCGTTCACGAGAGGCACGAAGTTTAAAAGTGACGATGAAGTCAAAAGTGTTGTGAGCGACTGGCTGAGACATCAGTCCAAAGATTTTTACTCTGAGAGAATACGGAAGCTTGTGCACAGATGGGAAAAGTGTGTGACAGTGCTGGGAGACTACGTTGAAAACTTTTTTAAAAAGTAAGCTTCTATCTGTATTAGAAGTCCTTATACCGAAAAATTCACCTTATTTATTGAATGACCCTCGTATATATACACGTATATATATATATATATATATATATATATATATATATATATATATATATATATATATATATATATATATATATATATATATATAACTCATTTCACTCCAAGCAAACTTATAAAGCCACTAAGACGTAAGGTGTTACTAGAGAGTGAGAGGATATGAGAAAAAAAGAAAACGCGATCCAGGAGAGAGAACAGTAAAATTACATGAATTAAGAAAATAAAAGAGGCGATAACACTCACGTACGTTTAACATCTGCTTTAAAAATAACAATATGTCGGTTTTAATCCATTTCCTAAATTTATATATATATATATATATATATATATATATATATATATATATATATATATATATATATATATATATGCTTATGCGTGCGTCCGTGCGTATAAAAAAACTTCTATCACATATTTGTATAATTGAGTGATTTGGGGAAGTAATTTTTGTGGCTTATTCTGATCCTTTCTTCCGTTGTGTTCAAATGTTAGTGCATTACGTATAAATTAATGCCTAATACGTGTCTGGGTAATTTAAATTTAATACATGTTCTTTTTATTATTCTCTCTCCTTTACTCTCTTTGAGTCTTAGTGGGTTTATTGCATTGCTTGGGGTGAAATGATAAAAGAACTCATAAAATAAAAGAATAAAATTCTGCTGTCTATATTTCTGAGGTCAGGTATTGTAATTATTTACAATGTCTAAATTGTTCTGACTTCTGTCCTTATATTTGTTGTCACATTTACGACGTTTCGGTCGTTACACGCTCCGGCCTTCTTCAGGTGATTGTAACTTCGAACCAAACTCTTTATTTCGTCCACCGGAGTTGATTAGCACATAGACGTAGAACAATCTACCCAGGTGGACGAAATAAGAGTTCCATTCGAAATTCCAATGACCTAAAGAAGGCCGGAGAACTTCGGAAACGTCGTGAGTATGACAACAAAGATGAGGAAAATAGTCCAAAAAGTGTAAACAATAAAATGCTTATTACCTATACTCGTACCTTTCCTTATATTCAACTGTAGATTGACGGTCTGAGATATACAGCAATAGAAATAATACAAGCAGTCTTTTTTCTATTCGTGACAACACAATATATAGACTTAAAATCTTGTGCTCTGACCACGAAAATATCTTATCGGAATGCTTAGCACCAGTGTTAATCAATCTGAAAGGAGTATTGATCTTCTATCGATCGATTGAAATCTCAACTCTTTAAACTAGAAAAACATTTTCTCTTACTTGCTAAGAGCACCACGTCCAGACCCGGAATTTTTCCCAAAGCCACAGCTCACTAACCTTTCACGCTCCAGGTTGTTATCTAGGCAGCCGCTGGGACATTATTTAGACGGATAGCTATAGCCGGCGCTGACCATCGCAGGTGCTCCCGGCGGGTCGATTGATGATCGACACAGAAGCACTGCCCTTCCGCCAACTCACAATTCGATATCACTTTATAACGTATAATCGATATTTGATCAGTCGTGAATACGGCAAAATGTAATTGAACGTTCGATGCAAGAATGTCACCCCCACCTCTCTCTCTCTCTCTCTCTCTCTCTCTCTCTCTCTCTCTCTCTCTCTCTCTCTCTCTCTCTCTCTCTCTCTCTCTCTGGCCTCGTTTCTGATTTTATAATGAACGACTTACGGTTCCTTTCAATTTGATACTCGCTATCCATGTTTGTTCTCTGACCTATCGAAATACCTTTGGCCATCTGTAAAGGCTGAAATATTTACACTCTACAGTCGCAGTGGCCCAGAGGCAGGTGCTGTTTTCATTAAACTTGACTCTCTCCTCTTTCTATATTCATAGAGTTCCACGGAGATACGAATGTGCAAACAAAAGCTTATGAAATAATCACACCAAGCATCAATTTACTAAATAACCAAATTATATATATATATATATATATATATATATATATATATATATATATATATATATTATATATATATATATATATATATATATATATATATATATATATAATTTGGTTATTTGGGCAGCAATTCCTCTTTTGTACAAGTTTCATTAAAAACGACTGAGAAAGTACTGCAATTAAGCTTTTTATTTTATTTTCCTTGTGTTCGTAAAAGTGTTTTCTTTTCCGGACATAATGTGGTTCAATACTTCCCAGACACCTCATCCGAGTATGACCACCCATAGAGTAGAATATAAATTAAGGACTGTGTGTACGCCATCCAATGCAGCTGTGGTAAGAAATATAAAGGAGAAAGATAAGCAGGAACACTGTAAAGCCGGAAATAGAAAAATCAAACGTAACTGACCACATATGGAAGGAAAAAGGTGATCACCGCCTCCGGCGAGATGCAGTTGAAATAATAGACAGAGAACATCGCTGGAAAATACGAAAACTTAAGGAATAAGCAGATATGCTAGACCACAAAAATCTCCAAAGCTGGCCAAACATAGAAATGAATACAATATGAGAACCAGTAATACGGAATGCCAGAGAAAAACAATAATAAGAACAAAATTGTAAGATGAGCTCTAGTAAAAATGTTTACGGAGACATTAAAGCCCTAAAAATTCATACACTAATGTCCATTGGACACATCGCCCAGTGGATAACAGCGTTTGTTGAATCCAATTGTGTGTTTAATTCCTGGCTACAAAAAGTTGGAGAGTTGAGCTAAAGGGATATAACTGATCTGGAAGAGGCGTGGCACGTAGAACTAGGGAAATCGACCTGGGTGGTCGAAATAAATGGTCCAGTTCGAAATTCTAATCATCCCGTGAATATGGTAAGGAAGATGAGGACAATAGTAAATAATAATAATTACAATACGTCATCTCAGAAATATAAACAGATAAAAAAAATGCTTAAACGCAGCACCTTCTCAGTCGTCTTGAATGAAATTTATATATATATATATATATATATATATATATATATATATATATATATATATATATATATATATATATATATATATATATAATCTCCGACTGATGCCAAATCAGTCGGGTTTCGCTCCCGGCCTGCGATCGGATGTCTAGCCACACTGATGAGTTGTGATACAGATAAACAGTCTGTCTGTGGATGACTATATATATTTAGATGCTAAACAAATAGTATACTATCAGTTACTTATACACACCTATTACTCATACACACACATACACACACACATACATATATATGTGTGTGTGTGTGTGTGTGTGTGTGTATTCAGGGTTATTCAAAAGTAAGCAGAATTCGAAAATTTAATAAAAACAAATGTTAAAAGATAGAAACGCATTCAACTCCAATTACTAGACAGAAAAAGATTCATATTTTTTCAAATAAATTAAATGTTTTTTTCAACCGTGTTTAACTGCTTCTTTTGTTGAAACTGTAAAATCAATATCTACAGATCACTTGACGTGACAAGAATTTTTTTAAGCCTTTCACTCCAAGCAAGGCGGGCGTGCCACTAGCACGCAAGGCGTTACAGAGGGTAGAGAGCAAGAGGACAGAGGCGTGTTTGAGGAAAGAATATAGACTAGGACGGGGAACAAGATCAAGGCACCAGATGTCGATTGTCACTACACTTGAATATTTGAAGATTATAGTTATCAGGGAAGCAAGTAAGAGGAAGGGAATTCCACAGACGGGAAGTGTGAGAGAAAAAACTGTTTGAGTAGAAGAGACGATTACACTTAACTGTTTCGACGGTGAAAGGGTGGGACTGAGTACCGTTTCAATGTTTGTCACTCAACACATGGTGCTCATGCTGAGTGCATACAAGTTACCTTCAGTTCATCTTTCGTGTTACAAAAATTTTTGTTGGTCTTACGCTCAACTGCGTCCCACGCATATTACTTAAGGGGGTTGCAGTCTGGGGTGACGTGGTCGCAGAAATTGTCTGGCAGCCATGACTGCTTGTGTGGCATGATGCAGAGTCCTGTTGCCAAACATAGGGTCTTCCAGCAGCCACCATCTTGACCCAGGACAGCACTTCGTCTGAGGCCCTCACCAACAAATTCGGGACTTCCTTTTCATATCAGAGTGTGTTTTCTAAGCTGCCACACCTTCAGAATCGTCATTAGATTCATCCAACTGTTTCCGAATCCTTTAAACTGTCCTCAGCTTATCACCCAAACAAATTTTCATATTGGAGCTTCCGGTGCGAATGCAAAGCCGTAGAGCACGCCATTTCCAAATTTATGACGGAGTGAATTGGGCATGGTACTCTTTTTCTCACAGACGGTGCTCACCTGACCCTACTATACTGTACAGTCGACAAAATCAAAAACAAATAAGGCGCATGCGCGAAATTAAAATATATATAATGGCAACAATTTACCCATCGCACCCTGTATTTACGTACATAAATACATACATGTTGACAAGCTATCAACCTCTTGTACAGACCCACCTTGCAATGTACACAAATGCGAACCATCCTCGTTCATTTCGTATTCTACTGGCACGAATCAAATCTCATTCGCACGGCTTCTTCCCAAGAACCCCTACGTTGTGGAACCGACTCCCGAAAAGATACTTTCTCGATGACTACAATCTTAATCTCTGTAAGTCAAGCTTCAACCATTATCACTTCTATTTGCCGTGATAATCTAGTCTTTATGCTCTTCCTGGAGCGGCTATTGGGCCTTGCAATGGGTTAGAAATAGCGTACAAAAATAATGTTTAACGAAAGTAAGTGGTAATAAATATGCTATAAATCCCAATTTATCTATAGAATTTACTTCATATTTATTGGAATGATTGACACAAGGTCAAGCAAAAAGGAGATGAGAAATATTTTATTTAGCTAATCTTTAATACCGAAGGTTGGTTTTCATGAGAAAGAGGAAATTATCTCTCCCTCCACCCACATACACAAGATCTTTGCTTTTTTTAATTTTTGCAATCAATATGGTACAAAATTTCATATTTTCTTTAGAGAACGATTCGAAATAACTTAGATAGATAGATAGATAGATAGATAGATAGATAGATAGATAGATAGATAGATAGATATATAGATAGATAGATAGATAGATATGAAAGGGTATATAGATTGAGAGAGAGATAGGGGGAAGTGCAAGAGAAGGAGAGACGGATATGAATAGATAAATATATTTGAAACATATATACAAAATTCTAGGGAATATAAAGTTGTCAAGTCGTTAAAAATGGGAAAATATCACATAGAAACTCTGAAATTCTCTTCTTTAATTCATGGTTTCGCGCCTTCCTCTTCTTGCGTGTCTTTGCCAACAGTCAGCAAGAGGTGACTAAATTGGAAGAAATAAGAAAGGGAATTTGAAGTGAGAAGAAATAGATTCTCTCTTTCCAACCGGACATTAGCTACTGATTGTTTCCCTTCCCGAAAATTAATATCATTTATTGGCAGCTGAAAAGAACCATTCAAAACAGAAAACAACACAAAAGAGATACGACTTCATTACTATTTTCAGAATCGTGAATTGTACTGCATTCTAAATAATTCGGCATAATTTAAATAAGTTTAAATATAAAAATGAAGCAAAATTCGTTAAAATCATAATAAAATACAAAACAGACATGAATAAAATATGGATGTGATGACAAATATTTTAAATGCAAAAAAAATTCCTATCCTAATATCATTTTTAAAAAGAATTGCGCTAAGAGAAAATAAAAAAGAAATATATATATATATATATATATATATATATATATATATATAAATCTACAGAAAGAAAGGCGAACGACGATCAGCGGAGGAGGAAAAATATAAGGGGAGACAATTACATTAGTTAAATCTTCCGACGTTAGGGGGCAGGAATAAATGTGTTCAGTAAGCTTCACTGCCTTCATTTTTCCCGAAGCAACATTGGAAATTCTTGCGTTTTGTGTTTTTGTTCATTGTTTATTACTGGTTCTTGTGCACAGAAAATAAAAACAAAAAAATTCTTGCAAGGAAAAGAAAAGGTATACATCAGATGAGGGAAATATAAAAATATAAGGCGCACTCTTAAATAATGCAATAAACGATATATATATATATATATATATATATATATATATATATATATATATATATATATATATATATATATATATATATATATATAAACGTATTTATATATACCTACATATATTGATAAGCACGGATGTACGTGGTGGTAAGCTCATTTATACATGGCGAAGGAATTGGCATTCAAATAATAAGGAAAAATCATATATATGTTTGTTTATACAATCAATTCTATCTATATATGTATGTCTGTATAAATGTCTGTTTGTGAGTATATGTGCGCGTGTATTCATCTATATACGTAGATACATTAATAATTTCATACTCTAAGAAAGGAAAAAGCCATTTACAAAATAAATATACATATTTTCAACAGAATCTCCTTTATCGTAGCACTAAATTGACAATTTAAACATATAGATCGAATATTATAATTAGAATTTGCAACGTAAATTCAGCTAAAGCCTGTATTTCGGATTTTGAAGGTTTTGACCACTTTTAAATGCGTACGAATAATTCTTGGATAGACATACATATATATATATATATATATATATATATATATATATATATATATATATATATATAGGTATAAGGTATAAGGTATAATTTTAAGACACACTTAGAAAAGTGAAAATATCTTCCTTGAACGTTACTTTAATAATAATATAACATAATAAATCAATTAAAATATTAATTAAAAATATTAATTAATAATACAAATACAACATAAAATATTATAATTTAATTAATAATACAAATTAACAAATGTTATAGTTTAATTAATAACATAACAACTTCTATATAAACCATAAAAAATTAAATTAAATTTTTTTTTTAAATTTAATTTCGAAGAAAAAATTTACAAAATTCTGCAGCTGAAAAAATGAAAGCCAAAAGCCAAATTTCATGAACGTGCACGTGTAAAAGAACGTTGAATTAATAAATACGCACGTGTACGAAACGGATTAAAAAAATGGATTATAAAATACGCGGAATAAATTAGAAAACCTGAAAAAAATTGGAAATACCATTTAAAACCACAACTCTCTGAAGACTGGAAATTTTACCAAGAAACTTCGTAGTCGGAATAAAATTGATATTTAAAAGTTAAGTTATCTCTTCATATAATATATATATATATATATATATATATATATATATATATATATATATATATATATATATATATATATATATATATATATATATATATATATATATATATATATATAGTCATTCAGTTCTTAGAAGTGTACCACTAGTGGTAAAGGCTTGTGCAGACCAAGCTGCAATTTTTGGAAGTTCTCATGACATAAAAGTAATGCACAGTGTGTCACGAAGTCTATTAACAGAGCTCTGGGGAGGTTTTGTGTTCAGTTGCCCTTCTCCTAAACTGATTAAAGAGTCCAGGTTTTGAAGAGATTGATTCAGACCATTCCCAAATGTATTTGTGCGAAAGTGAATTTGACGAACTACAGGAGATTTCGAACTATATATATATATATATATATATATATATATATATATATATATATATATAGTACAACACACATACGAAGAAGAAAAAAAGAAAAATACTAAATTCTAAAATTAGACACATAAACTAGGGGTAAACAAACACATGAATATTTCAAATCTACATAAATATTTTAACAGTTAAAAATATTTTAAGAAATATTTCTTGAGTTATGGTCAAAAAACCTTTTAAACAACATTTAAGACACTATCATCAGTCTTCCGCCAAAAATTCAAACAAAGTTGCATTGCACATCACGTGACATGCGCACGCTTCACGACAAACGCTGTAAACAAACGCTGTAAACAAACACACAAACACAGTTTCTAATTTGATTTCTGAGGAAAGACCTAGGTGGTCTGAAATATTAAATAAATAAATATATACAAAAACACAGAAATAAATACTTTCATAAAAAAAACACACAATTTTGTTTCATTCATTTTATCCAGATATTATATATATATATATATATATATATATATATATATATATATATATATATATATATATATATATATATATATATATATATGACAAAATAAAGAGCAAATGTGAAATGTATATCAAGCTAACATGTTTCAATTTAATTGAAACTTCGTCAGACGTTTCCTATTTATTCTTTATTTTAACATCCTGTCGGATTCCGATCTATATTTGCTTTGCTCTGCATTTTATCTTTAAATCATATATATACAAGGTGCGATTGATCAATTGTCGTCTAATTTACACAAAAATTAAAATAACATTAACATCTTGCTTTAACAGATATATTTACCAAAATTGCACAAAAATATCTTGAAATACTAAAGAGTAAATGTATTCAATAAAATCGCCATTGCCTTCAACAACAGTCTCCAGACGACTTCCAATTATCCTGCATCTCTTCTGGACGGTCTCCTTGTTTAAGTTGGTGAATGCTGCCATAATCCTTGCCTTCAGTTCATCTTTCGAGTTTTGTTGGTCTCTTACTCAAATGCACACCACACATAATAATCAAGGAGTTTGCAGTTTGTGTGGTCAGATGTAAATGGTGATGTGGTCGCAGAAATTGTCTCAAAGCCATGACTGTGTTCTCCTGCTTGTGTGGCATGGTGCAGAGTATTGTTGCCAATCATAGGATCTACCAGCAGCCACCTTCTTGAACCAGGTTAGTACGACATCCTCAAGGCATTTGATGTAGGCCTCTGTGTTGAGTCTGAAGCCCTGTGGGAAGATGAATGGAGGCTTGACGTCGTCATCATTGGTAACCACTCCAAACATCTTCGTAATCACCATTAGCCTCATCCAACTCTTTCTGAATCCTCTGCACTGTCTTCATATTGACACCCAAAGACACTGAAATGTTTGTACTGGAGCTTTCCGTACGAATGGCAAGCAGTACAGTATGCTATTTCCACGTTTTCTGGCGGAGTGAATTGCGTCATGGTGCTCTTTTTCTCACAAATAGTGCCCAACTGACCCTTGTATACTGTGCAGTAGATAAAATTAAAAACAAAAAACTCGCATGTCCGAAATTAGAAATATAAAATACTGACAATTTACCAATCACATCCTGAATATATACGATTTTAGACATAATTTTAAATATAAGATTTTAGACCAAATTTCAGATATCATATTCATATATATATATATATATATATATATATATATATATATATATATAACATTTCAGATATAATTAAAATATATCTGTAAAAAGACAATATGAATATAGACAAAAGGAAAACTTTTCTTTACCAACTCGTTTCCCCCTCTGATGAATATGAAATATAAAATGGCGACAATTTACCCATGCCTCCCTATGAATGCGAATTTTAGAGAAAGTAATAGATTTTTCATTAATCCGATATATATTTTTTTTTATCACTTTAAACGTTATTTTTAGTGGATACTCGTATTTTATTTATTAAACAATATGTTTATTTACTGTCGCCCATGGCCTGAAAATTCAAAAAATCTTATTAAAAAAAGAATTCTCGAAAATTCTAATGATAGACACACATAGACACAAATAATTTTTATTACTATGAAAGCTACTTTAAATGAATACACGCCTTTAATTTATCATCCACAATGAAATCTAGACTGCATTTTATTATTTACACTGTTTAAATAAACACAACAGATAGCAACTCAGATATACGTAAACAATAAAATAATGTTTAGAATATATATATATATATATATATATATATATATATATGCATGTATATATATATATATATATATATATATATATATATATATGTGTGTGTGTGTGTGTGTGTGTGTGTGTGTGTGTGTGTGTGTGTGTGTGTGTGTGTGTGAAGATGATGAGACAAAGGGGTAAATCTATTAACAACGCGGTCCACCGGGATTCTTCACTATAGAATGAAAGAAGAGAAAACTGCATGTAAAGAGAATGTGTTGGGATTTCTGAGGATAAGTGAGGGCAGGAAATTTATGGGCCCCCACTTATAAAATATTAAATTTGCAATATCTTTACTCGCTCGTGATATTCTTAAGAGAGTTATTACTTATGAACAGAATCTACCCTGAATCTAAGTAGGAGTTCCAATAGTGTAGTTTCTCTACTCGATTCGACGCCACACAGGTACGACATAATATCTAACGCAAGTAGATGAAAAGGTGCGTGAGAAGCAAGTTGTTTTTTATTGATTTTACTAAGGCATTTGACTCAGTAAATAGGTGTCTCTTTGGAAAGTATTCACAAAGATTGGAATATTAGGTAATATGTTAAACGTTATCGCATCTCTTCACGTGGGTCTGCATGCCAAGATAAAATCAGAGGGAAATTTATCAGGACATTTTGTTTTCGTGGCTGTATTCTGAATGTTGTCATGTTTGTGCTATACTTCTCCGTCATACTGGATTAAGCCTTCGAAGGCTACAATGAGGCTATCCATTTTGAATTCAGAACTGCTGTTTTCTTCTATAACCAGATATTCAAACCCTAACCATCACTCTGAGCAAAATGATCCTGGAGTTTTTCTTCTTTTTAGCTGAACAAAGCTTTTGGTCTAGTGTGAAAAAAAAACCAGAAGTAATTTATCAACCCAATTCAACACCAAATCAGAGGTGAGGAAATTTTGAAACCAGAATACAGAGCAACTTATCATCAGATCCTAGTTAACGATAAGCCATTGAAATATGTGGAATGGTTGCCATACTTACGAATTAAGATAAATGAGGCTAGAAAGCAAAAATTATAAACAGAATAGCTAAGGTTACAGATGCTTTTCTAAAACTTCATTTCAGTGTCGAAAATGAAAGAAAACTGACTTTGAAAATATGAATTTCTGTTTAGTGTACAGTAGTCATAGCAACAGTATTGCATGCGTCAGTTATCGAATCCAAAAAGCATATACATCAACAAGTTAGACTACCAAGTAAATGTGAGTTCAATCCTTGGTTCGAGTAACGTGTACTTGAACTCAGTAGGGCGAGCATTACTAAAAATAAGAACTAGAGATACCCGTAAACATGGGCAGTGGAATGAAAACAGTCTACTCCACATATTAAATAAAGGGTTAAGCAGTTCGATGTGTAGGGATCACAGTAGCAGAAACGTTGTGATAACAACAACAAAGATGGAGACACTAGTCCGAATGTAAGTAGTATAAATAATGGTAACTCTTCATCTCAGAAATACACAGGTCAGCACATCTAGTGAAGAATTATTTGCCTAGTGTCGGATATAAAGCGCAGAAACAACGTTGATCCTGTTTCAATTAAAATAAATGAACCCTTTTAAAAGAATTCCTGCGCACAAACTTCCAAAATCCTAACGAACGTACAGTCAGCTTTGTAACGGTCAACGTAATGTTGGAAGACCACTTCTGAGAGACAAAGATAACTTCAAAGTTAAAATAAGGTCAGTTGGAATGTAGCAAAAAATCTTGAAGAAATATGACCAAAATCGGAAGAATTGCAAAATAAAATTTCAATACTGGAATTAATCATCATGTGAAGTCTATAATGTAGTTATGTTTGTTTATTATTCAGTCGAGGTCGAATTCTCATTGGGTGGCATTCTCTGCCATAACATAGCTGGTCAGTGTAGCTGATTGCTGGGCGACCGACTCGTCTTGCGCCATGACTAGGTGTCCAGAGCAGTAGATTACTCGTAAGTTCTTGTTTTACTCACCAGCAGCGTCCCTCAAAGCGCATCCTGCGTTCGTGTAAGATTGTAGAAATATCAGCGATAGGTCTACAGAGCTGTGATTTATTTGGATGTTGTCTCCAAAAGATTTTAAGTAGAGCTCCCAACATCCGAGTGTAGGTTCTTAGCGTCTTGTTTTTTTTGTTTGTTTTTTTGTTTGTTTTTTTGTCAGTGTCCAAACAATGACGTCATACATTAACCCCGCCTCTACGGAAAGGATCTCCGTTTCAGGTTGTCTGGTAGATCAAATTTCCAGATAACATCCATTTTATTCAAGGCGGTCCAGACTTATCTATGCTAATTTCCACATCCTTTTAAGCACAATTTATTTCACTTCCTAGGTATAACTAAAGATTCAAGAGAAGTTACATATATTTGCCATTAAATGTGGGTTATTTTGCAAGGGTTGCACGGGGCTTGGTGTCATATAACAGAGGCCCAAACAAATGGAAAGAAAACAGTGCGTCATTGATACCCCCATGCGCGTCAAAAGAGACGGGAGAGTTCAGCATATATGGTTCACAATAATAAAGATAGTGTTTCGCTCGCACGCTCAAAAATGTCGACCAAAGTATTTTCTGGGCGAGAACGTTTTCTTAAGACAAGCAGTCTTTGTACTCAATATTAAGAGAGACGGGGGTTGGGGGTGCTCGTTAAACAAACAAAATTAAAGATACACTTATTTAATCCCAACTCCGACTTTCATGGAGCTGATATATTCGCGTCAAGTGATTTGATAGTAGTATTCTGTTTAACACGTAGCAGATATAGGATTAGTGAGAATTTAATTGTATTTATTACCACATGTCATGGATACATGGATAAATAGATGGTCCCGTGATAACTAAAGGTGTTAAATGGTCAGTAACCATGCTGTGGTGACTTCTATCTCCAGACTATGGTTAAATAGATAGATTTGAACAAGCTGAGATAGATAGATAGATAGATAGATAGATAGATAGATAGATAGATAGATAGATAGATAGATATGAATAGCCTTAGATAGATAGATAGATAGATAGATAGATAGATAGATAGATAGATAGATAGATATGAATAGCCTTAGATAGATAGATAGATAGATAGATAGATAGATAGATAGATAGATAGATAGATAGATATGAATAGCCTTAGATAGATAGATAGATAGATAGATAGATAGATAGATAGATAGATAGATAGATATGAATAGCCTTAGATAGATAGATAGATAGATAGATAGATAGATATGAATAGCCTTAGATAGATAGATAGATAGATAGATAGATAGATAGATAGATATGAATGGCCTTAGATAGATAGATAGATAGATAGATAGATAGATAGATAGATAGATATGAATAGCCTTAGATAGATAGATAGATAGATAGATAGATAGATATGAATAGCCTTAGATAGATAGATAGATAGATAGATAGATAGATAGATATGAATAGCCTTAGATAGATAGATAGATAGATAGATAGATAGATAGATATGAATAGCCTTAGATAGATAGATAGATAGATAGATAGATAGATAGATAGATAGATAGATATGAATAGCCTTAGATAGATAGATAGATAGATAGATAGATAGATAGATAGATAGATAGATAGATAGATAGATAGATAGATATGAACAAGGTGACATCATTATCTTCTTTTTTTAATTCTTGTTCTTTTCTTTTTCTCTTCTTAATGTTTTCTTTTTCTAATATTCGTCCAGACTCAGTAATCCTTTGCGTCTTAGTGGCTTAATTGCCTTGCTTTGGTTGAAATCATTAAAAACATATTTGTATTTGCTATTCAGTTTATTTGACTATATATCTAAGGAAAGTTACGTCGCATTGTGACATGTGCTGAAATGAACTTATTTTTCGCTTTTCTTTCCTTTTTCATGTTAATTTCAGTGCCGTTATATTTTCTTTGTTTTGTTTTTTCTTTTACTAATTGTTCTTTTTCTCCTATTTCCCTATTTTCTTTTTGTGTTTTCATTGCCTTTTGTTTTCTTTCTTGTTTCTTTTCAGCAGTATGTAAGGTTTTTTATGTTTAACTACACTTCCGCATTTTTTTTATCGGTATCACTCCACGAAATGCAGTACAGTCTCTAACATGCAAGGGGTTACAGGGCGTGAACTAATTAGGAACAGAAACATTCGTAATGAGGAAAAAAGAAAAGAGCAATCAGGAGGACAGTAGATAGCGATTGACATTGCATTTATACTTTTGCAGATTAAAGTTGGCTGGAAAGCATGGAGCCGAGAAGCGAGAAGTGCGAGATAAGAAACTGTTAGCATAGAAGTTACGGCTACATCTAACTATCTCAACTGTAAATTGATGAGATCTCACCGCCAGTCTAGTATTGCGCTGAAATCCATACAGTCTAGATACCACAGAGAAGTGCTCATCCGAAAAATTACCATGAAAGTATTTATATTTAAAAAAAGGCACAAAGAGGCAACATTACGCCGATGGGCAAGTGACTGAAGCCAATCCACGTGATCAGGCCCAATAGTATTGTTGATTCTTCTTTGGATTTTATCAAGGAACTCAAGGTAAATAACACAGGCACCTGACATGGCAGCAATACTCTAAGCATGGACGAATGGAATACTTATCTCTAGGTTGACTCACTTAAAAATATAAATACTATCCAAGATAAAATGAACTAGTTGTAACCCGTGAAAATTCCTCGTTTTTCCTACATTCATTTTCTTTTGAATCTTAATTCTTCAGTTAATGATTGAATAAGCTCATGACACGTTCTACGACAAGAAAATATGCATAGAAATTCCGCTATCGTATCTTTAAATATTTGAGCTAAACAACTTTCACAAGATATTGCAATAACAATTATAAATGTGAATGCTTGTAGTTATTTTAAGAAGTGAGTACGAATGAAAAGATTTTAAATTGACACTTTTTCAATTTCAGTGAAACAGACATTAAAAATTTCTTTCTTCTCTTCTTTCTATCATTTTTGGACTAAAACCTTTGTAGCGTTTTTGATATGTTTTTGTTTTCTCACAAGATCAAAACTGAATAGTCCATTATTTATGAGGTATGGCAGTAGACGTTAAACACTTCTAGCTTTCTTTCTTAAACCATGTAGTGTCTTTGATATGTCTCTCCACACAATCAAAATAAAATAGTCAATTATTTATGAGGTATTGGCAGTAGACGTTAAACACTTCTAGCTTCCCTTCTTTCTTTTTCATTGAAAACATGTAGCGTCTCTGGTTTATCTTTTGTTTTTCCACGCAATAAAAACGGAATAGTGCAATCGAAGAACATCCTGCAACTCCCTACGCGAGCAATCAGTGGACAAAAAGACGCTTATTAAGCATAACTCGATGGACGAGGAGACTCTTTTGTTAGCCATAAATGTAAAGCTAGACAGGGAGACATGACTGTATTTCTGATTGCTTAAATCACTTAAATACTGCTCGTTAGCAGCAATGACATTCAAATTTGTGTTAACTCGGTGACACATAATTAAAGGAAGATTGTACTGTACCAAACTTCAAGATGGAGAGACCTGCTTCTTTTGACATGCCGAGTTCAATTCCGGCCGATTTTGTCGCGTACACATATTTTTTTATCATTTCACCCACCAAACAAGGCAATAAAGCCGCTAGGACGCAAGGGTTACTGAGTGTTAGAGAATATGAGAAAAACTACTATTTAGGAGAGAGGACAATAAAAGAATAAGAATTAAGAAGACAGAAGATAACGATTGACATTGCATTTAAATTTGTGAAGATCGAAGTTGCCCCCCTTATCTGTTTGCATTTCTCTCCAAAATTTGGTTTCGATCGGTCAATGTATGGCTATTTTAGAAGATGTGACGGTTGAACCGACGGACCGACTAACGGAAGTCACAGAATTTTATATATAGATGTATGTTTCTGGGACAACGGATCTCTTCGTTGATGTTTCTAATTGGTGCTAATGCCCTACTTTTTCCAGCTAAAAACTAGGAAAAGCAGATGTCTGCAAACCAAAATAGTATATAGCTACCAAAATAACAGTAGGTGTTCTACGCTGAGATAGGCTGGGAAAGTGGGGACATACATTAATAAAACATAAACGATTTCTTAAGTAGAAATGACGTAATTTTGTTAAGCAAGAAGAGAAATCTTTCTCTCTCTCTCTCTCTCTCTCTATCTCTCTCTCTCTCTCGCTATCTATCTATCTCTATCTCTCGCCTCTCTGTCCTATCTCTATCTCTCGCCTCTCTGTGTACCTTCAGGACGTGACTCCACACTTCCCGCTCTCTTTTTACTCCCCAAAATAAGCACTCCTTTACGACCCACTTTTGTGTTCATGATGCTCGCACCACCATCCAGTCTCTCAATACTGTCAAGTAGATTACTTGGTGATTTCCGGAGTTTTTCCTCCCACCTTTGTGGGCCCTGTCAGTTTTAAATTCTCCAAGTCTTCTTTCCTCGATATCTCTCCGTTTTTTTAACCTACTCTGTAGAGTATTCGCAACAAATGAACTTACGGACATATCACATTGAAACACCGATTCCCGTAGGATCATCGAAGTTAAGCAACGTCGAGCCGGATCAGTACGTATATGAGTGACCGTTTGGCAATGCCAGGTGCTGTAAGCTTCGATGTGCGGAATGTGTAACAGATAATGACTCGGAATTGCTAATTGGAGAGCCGGTTTCAAATTCCCGTTAAGTTTGTTATATTTACTTCTCCACTGAGGTATATTTTTGATGGGTTGATAATTTTGATGGCTCTCACAACCAGTCTGTCCAAAAATGAACTGTTCTCAATGGACACCAAAACAAGTTGAAATTCTTGCTGTAGTCTTTGAAAATATATGTTTCTCAGAAGACTTTCATCTTGACGCTTTTCCAATAGATGACGAAAACGTCTCCGTAATTTAGGAAGCTTCCTATCCCCTGGTGTATCTGTCGTAATGGTTTCTGTTCCGAATCTGAGACGCATAAAATAAGGGAGGCAGTGAATTGAAATGTTCACAGTTGCAGTAATATCGAACAAATTATTTGGAAAATACGTATTTGTGTATAATGTCGTCTTGATTATTTTCCGATAGAAAGTGTCCACACACACAATAAAAAAAATTAGAGCCAACAAAAAAAATAATTATTAGTATAGTAACAAAGTTCTAAAACAACAAAATAAACAAAGTTTTAAAATATCTAAATTGCAATTGTTAAAAACTACAATTCTAATAGAATGTTTTAAAATACATAATTACAATTTTTTAATAAAGATTTTTACAATATAAATTAAGTCACCTCCCTTACATTGTGGTAAAGAAATGAATTAACCAAGTGCATTCATCCGTACGCAAAAACATTCATAACTGTCAAATACATTAAATCTTTATCTTAGCAAGTCAACACTGAAGATGATATTGGATGAGATTGAAAGTACTTGGAAAAATAAAAACTATAAGTATAATTGTGGCATCTTTCTTAATCAGTTTGTACAAACACTAAGAAATTGATCCGTGAAATTAAAATTAAAAAAAATATACATGTCTAGGTTATTCAGCCAAACTTGTTTCAATGAATATATATATATATATATATATATATATTCAATGAATATATATATTCAATGAATATATATATATATATATATATATATATATATATATATATATATATATATATATATATATATATATATATATATATATATATATATATCTTCATTTAAACCTGTTTCATTGAATAATATAGATATATTGTGTTTGTGTCTATTTATTTTTATACTGATCCTTTGCAGTTCTCTTATCAGCTTCTTGGTGTGAATATGAAATTCAAGGAAGCCGCTGTAGTTTTATTCTGTTTTTTAACCCAATTATTTTCTATATCAAAGTCAAGCAACCAACAAAATGTATTACTAACAGGAACGTATTGAAGTGCATATAGCAGGCATTTAATACCATTTTGCTTTTTTACCAATTTCCAGTCAGCTCCCTTATATTGAAACGCATGTTTTGCAAAAAGTTCCATGGCTACAACGGATAAATTTAATATTTCAAATTAATTACAGAGCGCGATCGCGCGTGTTTTTAAAAAAACATATCCATAATAACGGAATGCAGATTTTAGCGCGGTTACAATAAGTTTGTCTTTGTAAATTACCCCTGAGGATGATCTTGCGGAAGATCGAAAGTACTTGGGTAAGAAAATACTGCTGCGCCTTCCTTCATGAATTTTAGCTTAACATCAAGAAACTGATTAAAAACTGGAAAGGTTCAGTATAAAAATAAACATAAAAACGCCCATATTATTCAATGAAACATGTTTGAATATATATGTGTGTGTGTGTGTGTGTGTGTGTGTGAGTATGTGTTAAACCTATTATATTTAGGCAAAAATATTAGGTTGGTGCAAAAATAATGTCGTTTTCTCACATGAAGTTGAACGTCAAAAAACGACATTATTTCTGCACCAACCTAATATTTGTTTAAACTATTTAGGGCTTTATTAAAGTGAAAAAAATGTCTGTAAGAACTCTATTCTACTACCATAGCGAGTGAACTCACTTGCATTTAAAACTACGCACCATTAACAACCAACATAAACGCTGCACTGGCTGTCTCTTGATTTTCTACTTAAATTACACACAATTTCGGCAAGTTTTTCCACCCAACATCAAACGATTTATTTGACACCAGGAGCAACTCACCAAAAGGCTTTGTCGACATTCCGTATTTATTTTATAAATACACACACACACACACACACACACACACACACACACACACACACACAGATATGCCAGTGTCTTAACGGTTCACTTATACTGGTGTGAGAACTGGAAAACTTACAGAAGGCACATCAAACGTCTGGAACGCTTCCATCAAAGGTGTCTTCGCTCAATTATGAAAATCTCATGGCAAACTTCACTGTGGTCCTTCGAAGGACAGGTCCTTCCAGCATTGAGTCTATTATCATGAAACATGGCTCCCGTTGGTGCGGACATGTTGCTCGCCTTGGGAACAGTCGGGTGCCTAAACAAGCTATGTATGGTCAACTTAGAGATGGCAAGCGACCTGCTTGTAAGCCTCGAAATCATATTAAAGACTGCCAAAAGAACTCTCTTAATAAAGCCTACGTTAATACTCACACGTGGGAGAAGAAAGCAAAGGATAGAGATGTGTGAAGGGGAGAGATCGTGTAGGGCGCGAAAAGCTTTGAGGGAAGAAGGATTGAAAATGCAGTAGTTAAGCGTTCTGCTATGAATATGGAGGAGGTGACACCGCTACCAGGAAGGGGATCTAAGGAGGAGCGGACTTGTAATATCTGTGGCCCTATCTGCATGTCGAAAGCAAGTTATATGAAATCGCACCAAAATGTACCTAATGATGTTCCGTATGATAATTTGGATAAATTTTCGTTTACCAACTGTGTCAAGGTATGCATAAATTCTAGCTGTCTAACAAGGCATTTTAAATCAAAACACCCAGATGAGCCAGTGGCCAGTAACCGGCTAACATGTATACATCATGTGGTCTAAAGTGCAAATCAGTATCAGGACTTAAGAGTAATCTTAGACGGCACCAGAGAGATGAAAATTGGAAGTGATTCGAAACGAGTTTAAGAAGAGGTCATGTTCGGTTACGAGTGGACTTCCAACATATATATATATATATATATATATATATATATATATATATATATATATATATATATATATATATATATATATATATATATATACGCAAATCATTCATACGAAAAGCAGATAATGAAGTTAATGATATGGCAAGAATCCCTCTCTCAAACAATTTTTAATAATAAAATACATTAACCTTGAATCCGTTAATGAATGGTATGATCCTTGTTTATAAATTCCGGTTTTATCAGGTCTTTTTTTTACTACTAGCTTAGCTTTCAATCGTTTCATACGATCGTCTTCAGGTAGGGGAATTTTGTAAGTTTTTACATCCAGGTAATAAAGGACATCGAAAGGTAAAGTGTAATCCGAAAGAGGTGTTTTTTAGAAATGTGATATTGTTAACTGTAAAAATACTTTCGGAGCGTGCAGTCACGACGCTGAGGTTGAATTCTTTTTAAATTTTAAAATTGTGCGTTCTTGTACTAATATAGTAATATGAGATTTTTTTTGTAAAAGTAGGCTTTTTTAGTAAAGGTGGCATGAACTAAATGTATTTTATTATTAAAAAATGTTTGCGAGAGTGATTCTTGCCATATCATTAACTTCATTATCTGCTTTTCGTATGAATGATTTGCGTATTATAAATTGAAACTGCACCACATACTTGATATATATATATATATATATATATATATATATATATATATATATATATATATATATATATATATATATATATATTTCATTTTGTGGAACTACATTTTTGTTGAATTAAGTCTTCTCTTCGTCTGTGAGGATTATTTTACACTAACTTTTACTTTTTACAACGCTTGGGGGGCATTCAAGTTAGAGGGTTACGTTAGGGGGTCATTTGTGTGTATAAGAGTGGAAGATAACAGGTTAAGATTGTAATAATTGGGGAAACTACCTGTTGGAAGTCGATTAATCACGCCAGTGGTCTGCGGGAAGAAGCTGCTCAAGTGAAACTTACTTCTCACCGATGGGAGATACATGTGTTAACCGCTAGGGCTCCAGAGGACTGACCATTAATAACTACTTTTAGGGACCTACCTGTTTGTTCTACATTCATTAGCGTGTAGACGGATTTATATTACATAACATTTCACCCATCTTTTCTTTGTTCATAATGAAATTCTCTTGTTTCTTAATATTTTGTTTAAGATTTAGAAGTCATCTTTTACTCTTCCAGTCTGCCTCACATTTTTCGTCATCTGTTAAAACACTTAACATATATTTAAAATTGTACAATATAAATAAAAATTATATATGTTACCAGTATTACTATACTACTTTTAAATTAGTCGCCTTCCAGATCGGTACACTACTTGGCCTATTGATGTGAGTTCGCATAAATACACTACGCAAAAGATATGACTTCAAGCAACTAGAGCACTCCTTGTAGCCCTACAAACCAATTTGTTAAAC
>OZ038505.1:43229015-43251515 GCA_964036315.1 Acanthosepion esculentum
AACAGACAATCGACTCTGTGTGTTGACTTCAATCTTCACTTTTATATATATATATATATATATGTATTTATATATATATATATATATATATATATATATATATATATTAATGATGACTGACAAGGTACTGCGATCAAACATTTTATTCATTTTTTCTTGTGTTGGTAAAAGTGAATTTTCCTGGACATAAAGTGTTTAAAAGCTGTCCGAATGTTTTCTATGTCCGAGCGCTTTTGATTATTATATTATCCATTATCAAACCTTTTTTGTTTTGTTTTTTAATTGAATGTGTAGATTTTTATATATGTTTCTATTCTGATGGGAATGGGTTTTTTTGTTAAAACACAATCAGGACATTGTGACCGTGTATATAGTTGATGTTATTGAGTGTTGCTATTTCTTTTTTATTATTAGCGCTTCCATTATTTTTAGCAAATTTTACATGTGGGTGAGGATATTATTCTATGATCAGTTCAATTAGGACTCATTTAAACACACACAGAAACGTACCAAACTTCATCCGTCATATAGCTCTACAACATATATATATATATATATATATATATATATATATATATATATATATATATATATATATACGCAAGTATAGGATTGGTGTATACGGAATAAGTTCCAATAAACAAAAATACTATTCTTAAAAGAGTGCTCAATACAGAGTAGAGCAAATATAATTTATTCGAAAATTATAACCTAAATATGTTATAAAATCACTACAAAAATAGCCATTTTCTTTCCACACTTCTGCTGTCTTATCAAGAGATGGTGTTAAATCTTGTTTTTTGTTGTTGTTGTTGATGGTGTTGATGTTGAATTCAACACCATCACTTGATAAGATACCAGATGTGTTGAAACTAAATGGCTATTTTTGTAGTGATTTTATAACATATTTATGTTATAATATTCGATTAAATTATATATATATATATATATATATATATATATATATATATCGTTATATACCGTACTTATGAACCTAATGGGTATTTCCCAATCCTCATAAATACGTTGGACAGAATAGTAAGTGGCAGTAACATGCTAAGTAGGCCACTACTAGCAGTGGTTTACCTACTTCACGTCGCTGGCGAGTATTGTATTTTGTTGATGTTATAAAGATAATATTGTATTCATAATACTCTTATATGTCGACTTTGAAATTGAGCTCTTGATTTATTTTATATTTTAATATGTAGCTTTTATTTTTACTATTTGTGTATATATATATATATATATATATATACATATATATATATATATATAGTGGCCATAAAGTCTCTTTACAATTAAAAAAAAATATTACAAAAACAAAATGAACTGACAAATATGTGTAAATTGTTACAAAATGAAGAGTAGATGTTCAAGTTTTTTTTAACTAATTTAATAGACTTCTATATGGGCACCATTAGATGCACGAGGTACATCAAGACGGTACTCGATTTCTTACTGTGTTGGCTATAGCATAGTCTCATCAATGGTGGCAATGGCATCAGTCGTCTTTTGCTTTGGATCAATGATGTCCGGTATCTTTGTTCGATACACGATATCTTTAACATAACCTCATAGAAAGCCCAGGGGAGTAATATCTGGTTAACGAGGTTGCCAGGGAATTGGAACGTCCTTTTCAATTTACCGGTCTGGAAATCTTTGGGGTTTATTTAACAGTACCCCTTTCATCAACAGGATACCTGGAATACAGAAATGAAATGTGATTAAAATCTTTGATAACGACGTAGAACAAATCTGATTAAGATATCTCATCAATTGCTTTAGTAATATACTTTTACATTGGAAAGAGACTTTATGGACACCCTGTCTATATATACAGGGTGTATCAAAAATAATTTTAACAAACTTTTGAGATGGGTTCCTAACACCAAAACAAAGACAAAAGTCCATATAACATATGTCCGCAAATCCTTCATTTTTTGAGTTATTAAGTTTAAAGTTTGATGTAGACGCTGTTAAATCCAAGATACAATCCAAAAATACATTTACAAACTTCGAGGGTGGGTTTCTGACACCAAAACAAGGTAAAATGTCCATATAAACATATGGCCAAAAGACCCTCGTTGTACATCAAGACAGCAACTCATAACAACATTCAATATGCTCTCCGCTTGCTTATACACACGCATGTACCCGTCGGATCATTGACAGGTGTCGAATGGCTTCACAGGCACTCGTGACACCTTGATGAAGCGTGATGCATGATGAGGCTCCAACACAGTTTAGTCACATTGTTCGCGATGCTCGGGCTGACATCTACCATAAGTATGGGAGGATCTGTTCAGTGGCCTGCATGTTCCCCGTGCTAAATCCTTTAGATTTTTATCTGTGGGGCCACTAAAACCAATTGGTTTATGCAGAAGACATTAATGATGCTGAGACGCTTCATCAACGTGTCATGGGGGCATGAGAAAGCATTTGACACCGTGTGGGAGTATTTGAAATGGTCTGCCAGTCAGGATCTGAATGATCATTTAAATCACCGTTTGTTTTGTTTTGTTTTTTTGCAAAATCTAAGACATTATTTAATTAGAGAAGCTTTTAATTGATTTTATGAATAATATATATTGAAAAAATATAGTCTGAAGAAATAAATTTGTTCGATGAATTTTTACAAGATTTGTTTTCATTTTTTACAATTCTAGATTTAATAATTTATACAGATTTTAAATCTTTTAAAATTCAGTTTCAATGTGATAACTCTTAGGAAATATTGCTATTAAGTAAAACTATATTTACTAATAATATATTGTAAAGCTTATTACAATCTGACGACCGGAATATTTTCAAAAGAATTACGATTTGTTTTTGCATGTGTATATGCGTGCAGAATTTCTGAAGTATGGATGTACAAACTGATAAATCTAACATTAAAAGGTTGCGTGTTTTAAGGGTTATCTCTCCTTAAAAACTTTATCGTATGTTCCACCTTACTTAAATATGAATATGTTCAGCGGTCAATAAATCGAGTAATATATCAGAAAAACAAGACCTCGTGATTAAGAAATGCTTGTAAACAATATTTTATGCTATAAGTAATATAATATTTACTTCAAATCAGATTAATTTAACTTTTAATTTGAAAATTTCACACAAATAACGTTTCATAAATATATATTTTCATTTTGCAAACTTTTTAAAACCAAGGATTAACTTTTGCTTACAAATCTATCAAAATGGCCGATTTTTATCGATTTTACTGAAAAAATATCGATTCCGATCAATATAATTTCTGTTTGAAATACACCACAAAGTATTTTGCTTATTGGGAATAGTAAATTTTAAATCCTTTAGCTTTCAATTAATGCTAAAAATGAAAGCTTCAAAAAAGCTTTTCCATTTTTTTAAATTCATTTCAAACCTTACCTATACCGAATTAATGGAGGTATGTACTTTATCCGAATGTCGAACGAAATACAAGATTTCTTTATTTCAAATCGATAAACCACTGCCAATAACCTGTGTTGTAACTACATCCATCCTTGAGCCAAATTGCTGGACGCTCGAAAGTCAAAGAAGAAAGAAATCTGTGCAGATGTCTAACAGGTTGTAAGGTAGATACGCTCACTGTCCAAATCGACATCGGCGCCTGTGCTTTGTGCGCTTCCACCATGTTATACCGGAAAAGAAAATGTTTTTCTTTCTTATTTGTTCATGAAATGCATTGTTGGTCTAATGAAGTGCGCCATGAATCGATGGATGTCTGTACAAAGTATAAAAATACAACTTGTCTATTCCACACTGTTATGTGTTAAGAAACTTCTTCTTCTTCTTCTTCTTCTTCTTCTTCTTCTTCTTCTTCTTCTTCTTCTTCTTCTTCTTCTTCTTCTTCTTCTATGTACCGTGTAGTGGCGTAGGTGATCATGGCTCGCCACAATTTCCTGTCCTTTGCCGCTCTTAATAAATTTTGTCTTTTTGTTATCTCTCCTAAACCTTGAGCCACCATACATTTACTCGAGCTCATTCTTTTTCTTCTATCTCTCATTAATAGACGTGTCCTTTTTGTTTCCATTTTCTCTAGTACTTCGTCGTTGCTCACATGTTTAGTTCATGGCATTTTCAGCACCTTTCTGTAAAAACCACATTTTTATTGCTTTAAGTCTCTTCTTTACTCGTGACTAGATTACCAAGCATTCACTGCCATATAGGGATTTTTTTTTTAAACTCAAGTAACATTGAATATCACTGAAACCATTTAACCAAATCTTCATCGTTAACGATTTTTATTGGGTCTTGACTGGATACGCACGGATTGAAATAGAAAGATAGATATGAATCCAATGAGAAAAATAAAGGTAGATTTCAACATATTCATAGACTGATATGAGCATGACATGGCCTTCTTATTATTCTATATTTTTATTGGTGTTCGGTACGAGAAATCAGTGAAACGAGTTCGAATTCCAGTTGTTTTCATTGCATTCACTTTCACACAAATACCCTTGAGAAATATATGAATCAATCTCTTTTCTCTCATCTATGGGATAAATATCAGAGCAGACTGGGTTCTCTAACCTTGGCTGGATACCAGTATAAGACAACTATGAATTCAAAACCGTATATATTTACTTCCGTAACACTATCAAAATTGATTGGTCCGCTCACAAAAAAAGGGGAATATTTTTTAACAATTTTTGTCGATTACCATTAGACCTTTTTCAAGGAAGGACATTTGTTGGAATTAAAAAATATAGAATTTTATCATTTTAGGAGGGATATCCTGTACGTACGATTACGAATTGGTAAACGGGTAACATCACTATTAGGTAGTTATTAATAACCTAAGTACAGTTTTAAGGAATCAATTTGATGCTGTATTTAAATTATGAACAGCACGCCATTCTAAATTGATGAAAAAATATTTTTTCGATTCTGACAAATATCGTGACTTGCAAAGTGTCTAATGAATACTAATCTACAAAAATTATTCTCCTAAAACATCATTTCCTATTTTTTATGAGAGGATCAGGTAATTTGAAGAATGACACCTTCGCTTTATCAGATATCTTCAATTTGTTGAAGGCTATGAAAACAGTGCCTTACTGTAAGTTCGTTAAAGATCATAGTTGAGAGGAAAGTAGTGAGTTCTAGCAGCGAGAAGTGCGAGAAAAGAAACTATTAGCATAGAACTAACAATTACAGGGAAATTATGAGACCTAGTTTCCAATCCAGTACTGCGTTTAAATTCATGAAGTCGAGGTACCACAGATCATAGCAACTACTACGTAAAAATATTTGTAGAAGAGACAAAGGGAAGTTACGTTACTGAGGTGGAAAAGTGACTAAAGCTGAGACGTTCTTCTTTGGATTTTGTCAAGAATCTCTAGACACACAGCAGAAACACCAAACCAGATATGGCTGCAATGTTCGCTGTAACGACGAATGGTAGAGTTATAAATGTGTAAGATAGATACTAGCGAAAAAAACTGTCTCGCACGACTCAGTAAGTCAACTTCCCTATCATCCAACCTAGCAATTGATTCAATATAATCACCCCTCCTTCCTGTCAGAGGAAAAAGTAATACCAAGATGGTATGTATGGCAAAAGTGCTTCTTTGAAAGGATTAATAGAGAGCAGTTTCGTTTTTGAGGCGTTAAAATTAACAAGCCATTTGTTGCACCAATTAACAACAGATTGTTGTTCATTTTTATTTAGATCACCTGCCAGTTTTATCGAACGTATCAGACAGGAATAAATAGTTGTGTCATTAGCATAGATTCCGAGCTGAGAACTGGTGGCATCTGGAAGGTCGTTGATGAAAGTAAACAACAGAGTGGGTCTAAGAATATAGCCTTTGGTGACGTTTGCATTAATGTAAAATGATCCAGAGGAGTTGCCATTTAAAACAAATCTCATTACGCGGATTGCTTAGAACGATTGAATCAAATCAAAAAACGGCCAGAAACACTTAACCGTTCAACTTGCGAATACCAGCATGCAAAATTCTATCAAACGCCTTCGAGCTTTGCCAATGTTATCTTTACAGACTCTTTCAGCAATAAACCTCAACACATAGGTGGTTGACCTAAAGAAGCTAACATCATATTTTTAAAAGAGATTCCTGCGAACAGAGATGCTTAACCAATTCAGCGTTGATTAGAAACTCTATTACTTTGCCAAATGTGTAGTAGAAGACTAATAGGTCGATAGTTCAAAGGATCAATCTGTGCACCAGATTTCTTAAAGACAGGAAATGCGGAAGAAGATTTCCAACAATCTGGAAAACAAGATGCAGCAAAACAACTATTGTGGGGATTGGACCAGTTCAGGAGTATATTTCATTACGACAATTGCAAGGATACCATCGAGTACAAAAGATTTGTGTGGACCAATTTTGGATATTATAGCGTGTTGGGGCGCACCCACCTTCACAACCATAATAGACTGATCCTATTATTATAAATAGAACAGTAGTTCTAGAGTAGTTTTGTAGTGCAGTGCAGAGTGAGACTTCTGTAGTGATCAGTTACACTTCCGTTTCTCGACCGGAAGATACTGTTGGACTTTATTACTATTACTTATTGTTACTACTAACCTACGTTCGTTCTACTACTAATCTCTCTGATGTAAATACCTCTCTGAATATACCAGTATTTTCCCTACGACTGTGTTTGTTCGTTATTACCATATACTCACGTGAAAACACTCAACATCTCAACATAGCGGAAAATATGAACAGTTATATACTTATAACAGTAGAAACTTAGTTCTAAGCAGAAAGACAGGTAAAAGTAATTTTGATGAGTCTAAAGTAGAAATGGTAGAGAATTTTCAGAAAAACATTCTCTTTTATCGCCAAAAAATGATAACACTCAAATTGATGAAAGAGAAAAGGGATTTGAGGACTTACGCTTATTTAACTCACTCTCACAGAGCCGGCAGTAATCACGAGAAACAAATTCATAAGAGGCTATATGGTGGCTCACTCTATTAGCGAACAACGACTTTGCCTCTGTGAAGGCATGCTTACAATTATTACGAGCAGACACAGTGGCATCTATTGTGTTCAGTGCTAGCACGTTGGTATAACCGAAAAGGTCAGCAGCACAGACAAGTATAAACCAAGGAGAAGACTCCGGTGTTCACGAAAAGGCAGAAACGCCTCAATGCCCAAGAAGAAACTTTAGAGGCACAATATTCAGTAGGATGACTAAAGATTTCATTCCAGTTGGCATCGCAAAGGAATGATGAAATGAGTCTGTGGTTAACGCGAGTCTGTATAGACGCAAGTGAATCCCGTGTGGACATGGTTGTTTTTCCTCGTTAGCAGCGGGGCAGCTTGGCATGTCTAAATACAGGCCTCTCTGAAACTGGTCAAGATCCGGGTCGCTGTAAAGCACCTCATACTATTAAAGCAATGGAAAAAACAGCTGTCAGTGAGTTGGCAGGATATGGTATCTTGTAAAGTCGATCCCGTGGGCACTTTGTTCCTAAAACTGCTGTGGTTTCCGAGGCAATGTCATTTTTGTTTACCTCACGCTTCTTTCCTCTCTGCCTATTACCCCCCGTAGTTGGTTGGAGAGCAATCGAGTAGATGTTCCAGACAATCTCAGTACACTCTTTGTTTACACGTCAACATAATCCCAGTCAGTATGCTGGTAGTAGAACAATTCTTGCGAATAAAGGATTCGTGCCTAACAGACGAGTCAAATGAAATATCAACAGACACTACAGCGTGATGTGTAATTGCCAAGAGGACAGAGTTACAAAACATGACAAAAGTTGAGAGACGAAGTAAGGAATAAATCGCATAAGGATGCGATTGGTCAGAGTTTTAATGGGAAAAGCAGGAAAGTTAACTATTTGACAGAGAGAATGAGTAAAAGAAAAATTAAAAGTATCAGAATAGTTAGTTACATCAGTAGCATTAGAATGATGAAGCCACTCGACGGGATGATCATTATATCAAACATAAATATGTTCGGAGCTGAAACTAGAGAGACTTTTTTATTCTGTCAGATATGTTTCGAATATGCTGCAGTCCTGGGAAGGAGAGCGATAAGAAAATCAGATATCTAGCTGAGTGTAATAATAGATTGTTTTGTTTGTTTGGGGTTTTATGGCATATCAACCACTATGGGTCATTTAATGCCAGATCCAGTATTTACTAGATATATCAAAAACGTATAGCTGGCAACATCATTGTTTCAAAAACGTATGACTGGCAACATCATTTGTTTCAAAAAAGTGTAGTTGGCAACATCATTGTTTCAAAAACGTATCCCTGGCAACATCATTGTTTCAAAAACGTATCCCTGGCAACATCATAGTTTAAATTTTTTTCTACTGATTGACCCTAAGCCACCGCTTTCCATCACATTTTAGGGGTAAGGTGTTAGTATATTTAGTGTAGGGTTTGGGTGGGAAAGTTAATTGTAAGTTGTAGTTGTTTTGGGATGGGTTAGATGTGATGGGGCATGACATGACAGCCGATTGATCGGATCAACGGCCTTTTGGTTGGACGTAGTTTATCGTCATACCCAGGACGCGGATGTAGTTTATCGTCATACCCAGGACGCGGATGTAGTTTATCGTCATACCCAGGACGCTGTAATAATACAGGCCAAAAGTATCTGTCTATATTTCTGACATGTAAATATTTACACTATTTACATTGTTTGGTCTATTGATCTCATCTTTATTGTCATATTCACGACGTTTCGACCGTTGTACACTCCGGCCTTCTTCAGGTGATATAAGTTGGAATTTCGAACCGAACCCTTTATTACATCCACCGGAGTAGATCGTTCCAGTTCCATAAGCCATGGCTTTTCTGGATATCTAAGTTTCGGTTGTTTCCCTTGAATAACTCTGTCTCTCTTATACTGATAAGATTTGAAACCAGATAATAAATCCTTGTAGAGTCACCAACTCACTTAGGATAACCTCGCTGTAGAAGTTGAATAAATGCGGCGAGAAGACGTATGCTAGTCTTACATACATTTCTAATTTTGTGTACTTACACAATTAATTTTCTATCAACATGAAAGTGTTTTTGCTCCCACTATTTATATATATATATATATATATATATATATATATATATATTCAGGTATGAATTGAGCGCTCTGGCTGCTGATTTGGCGTTTATATACATCACGTATACAATACGTTAATAGAATCCCTTTCTCTGTCGTGCGCCGATAGCTTAGGGTAGAGTCCTGATCTCGGTCGAGTTTTGATTTCGGCTTGAAGCAATCGGATGTCTAGCTACACTGATGATCTACGATACAGTGAAACAGGCTTGTATGTGGAAAACCGTTGCTGGAACCAACGGAAAACTTGCTAAAACCTAAAACTTTTATTCAGGTAAAGTCTCGAAGGAAATCCTGAAAAGAGAAATACGTAAATTAAAGTGCCTAGATCAAGCAAAAATCGCTTAACAAACTTAAATCCTACGAAAGGATAATTCTAGCCGTAACCCGAGTTTCACGCTCAAGCGATCTTCAGACGACTTGAACGATTTAACATTGTTAAGCGAATATATATGTGTATGTGTGTCTGTGTTCATATGTTTGCATGTATATGTATGTATATGTATGAGTATATATGTTTCTGATCGAGTAAGAAGACGGTATATAACTTTCTTATACAATTTACCCATTGATGGGGACAGAGGTGGACTCATACCTTTTCCAAGAGTATTTGCACATTATTAAATATAACGATCCCGACTAGAATTCGAACTCGGCACTCCAGTTTCTCATCCCAAGCAGTTATCCATTACACCACCCGCACATCCAAGCTTACAATACCTGAAGTGCTTCAAGCGATGGCTCTACTCGAGAACGAAAAAGACCCATCATGTATATGTATGTATGCAAAAACATGTCTGTACGAGTGTGTGTATATATCTATACATGTGTTCACAAACATACACAGAAACACACGTATATATATATATATATATATATATATATATATATATATATATATATATATATATATATATATATATATATATATATATGTAACACACGCAACTAACCACCAACTGATGATGCTAACTTGGTCTTCTTTTCCGATTACTGCTTTTCACAAGGAAGGAAGGAAGGAAGGAAGGAAGGAAGGAAGGAAGGAAGGAAGGAAGGAAGGAAGGAAGGAAGGAAGGAAGGAAGGAAGGAAGGAAGGAAGGAAGGAAGGAAGGAAGGAAGGAAGGAAGGAAGAGAAATAAAAGATAAAGAAAACTGAAAATAAAGAAGAAATGCGATTTGAAAAGAAAAAAGATTTAGTTGAAAGAAAGAAACAAACAAACAAACAAGTATGTGAACAAAAAAGAGAAAAAGTGATGGGTAATGATAATTTAAGGAAGAAAGGGACGGATGAACAAAAAGAAAAATAGAAAATAAAGAAAAAAGACGGATGGAAAAGAAAGAAAGAAAGAAAGAAAGAAAGAAAGAAAGAAAGAAAGAAAGAAAGAACCATTGTAAAATATAGAAAAATGGATGGGGAAACGAAACAAAGAAGTGATGTCAAGACAGAAAGAAAAAGATGAAGGATACTGAGATGAAGGATAAGAATAAAAGCAACAAATAAATTGGCGAAAAGGCATGAACGATAGAATGAAAACTGTAAAGAAAGAAAGAAAAAGAACTTAGAAAGAAGGAAAATTCAATGGAAATAGAGAGAAAATAAGAAAGCACGGAAGAAAGAAGAAAACATCTTTTAGCCCTGCAGTTACAACGTTCTTCACGTAAGCTAAAGATCGTGACTTCACTTCTCAGCACATTCTTTCATGAGGAATTCATGAGGCCACTGGTACACAACTATCTGTGAAGAGATTTTGCATATATAAAAAGCAAATAATCGGTATCCAGAAATAGAGAAGCACCATATTGTGGAGACATTGTTAGCAATGAAAAGGGGCTGTATCTAGTCCTTGGTTAGAGCCAAAGTTCATACAACCTCAATATAGATAAAAGATACATAAATAGATAAATGCATATATATATATATATATATATATATATATATATATATATATATATATATATATATATATAGTGTCCTCAAAAATATATACACTTATTAACAACTGATAACTCAATTTTCATTAAACATCCTTTAACTTTGTGGGTTGCCGTTAAACCTGGTTTAATCCTCGACATTGTGTCACATTTGGTAACGACGTGGGTGTACTGAAAAATCTTTAACTTTATTCCTAACTGACTAACCAACAAGTTTGAAGCAAATGGAACTGTTTAAGATGTCTTGCAAGAAACATTCCGGAATACCGCGGACAGTGACGAGCCCAACAATCGAAGAAAAATAGGTATCGACAGAGTTTACAAAATTCAGCATGGTAAGCGAGTCGTGAGATTGGAAATTCAAAATTAAGCGTCCATCACATTTTGAATCACCGTGGTTTAAAAAGTTACATTCCAAGAATATTCCAGGCTTTCTCTGAAGATGATTCCGACCGAAGAGTGGAGTTTTGCGAGTCTTACTAGGCAAGTTGTGTAGAAGATGAACAATTTTCTGTTATAATGTTCGTATCAACTCGTAGTAAATAATAATAATATTCCAAAGGAAAACACTGGAACACAAGATTAGTAAAAAGAATTGTTTAATCCTGTGGATTAATATTACAAAACTAGCAAATATTGTAGTGTGACACACTTTGCAACTAATGCGTTTTCTGGGTGAGTCCCCTGTTCAACACCTCAGTGTAGCAAAGGTCGGTCCTCTTTCTACACAAGTTTTTCCAAAAAATATTATTTGGCGTGTTGTGACTACATTTAAATTAAATGGCATAATTAAACGCGAAGGTTGTACCTACGAGAAACTTGCATATTATGAAGGAACATCATGATAATTTACCAATAATTACACTGTGGTGCGGTTTAATTCTACAATGACTGGTTTTGTTTACTTGAACTTGTTGAACTTTTTGTTGTGTCACGCATTCACGCGTACTTTGAGAACGAAGAGTTTTATTGACAACAAGACAGTGTACTCCCACATCACATTATAAATAATGCACATGATGTAAATGCCTATTTTGATGAGATTTTGCCAACAGGTGGATTTGACGAAAAGTGCACAAATACCGAACGAAATGTTTCTTGATGTTTGTGATTCTGTTTACTCTGCTTTATGAGCAGCTTCTGTAGTAGAACAGTAATCAGTTTGAAGACAGGCGTTAATAGAAAAACAAATTAAACACCGTTTGCATATTCTATTAAATTTTGAAAATGAAATCTATGTCTATAAATGCTGAAATTATAGCTGCCCAAAGTATTTATACATTTTTGGAACACCTTGTATCTATGTGTACGTGTGCGTAAGGTTTACGTAGATGTTTGAGCTTTTACATCAAGTCATCAAATTAATCGTTACCATACAGTGTGGATACCTATGCTTACACTGGATATATCTATAAATTCTCTTTCTTTGATACTGGGCACTCTTTCCTTTTTTTAGAAATAAAATAATGGAAGCATTATTAATAAAATAAAAAAGAAAAAGTCAGCACTCAATAACCTCAACTATGAACACGGCCACAATGTGCTGACCTGTTTGAAAAATGAAACATTCCTATAACTCTGGATATATATATATATAAAGCAATAGACACATTCTGTTCAAAGTAAAAATAAAATTCACCCTTAATAATGACTAAAAGTATAGACGAAATCACTTTGGGCAATTTCTATATAATTTACGTCGAGAAAAGAAAATTATAAGAACACATGAAAAATTAAATAAAAATCGTAACCGCAGTATCTTGTCAGTCTTTTTCATGTTTAATGAAACTTGTATAAAAGAAGGATTCTTGCTCAAATACAAAATTATATATATATATATATATATATATATATATATATATATATATATATATATATATATATATATATATAAAGGTAGACATTGAAGTTAACACCCAGAAGCAATAGTCATATACATTGGGCATATACATTGTGTTTTTGCTCGACTATTTATATATTCAGGTCACTGATGCATTGTGAGTAGTCTATTGTATTATTTTAACGGTTATTTGGGTGGGCGGTAATGGTTTCGAATTATTCTAGGAGTTATTTCGTGGGAATAATTGTGGGTCCGTATGCAGTGTTTTGGCTATTTATAGTATTGTTTGGTTTTTATTTATTATTAATTATTTTATTGTTGGTTGTTGCTATTATTACGTTTACTTGTGTTGATGTGTGCGTTCGTGGTTTGTTAATTTGTTTATTATTTACTTACATTATTTACTTAATTATTGGTTTGGATTCATTTATTTTACTTATTTTTGTTTATTTATTTTTGTTCATTCGTGTTCGTTTTCAATTTTTGATTTTTAAGTAACGTTGTAAAAATTTGTTTTCGCGTCTGCATTTTAAAATGAGCTTTGATCGTTTTTTTTAGTAGTTTGTGTTGGTCTGAGAAGGTAATTATAGCTATTTTCTCCTCCAGGCAGAGTTCACTTTTTTTTTAAATTTATTGTTGTAAGCTGATGATTTTTCTTTCTATGATATAATTTGTGTGATTTGGTTTTTGGTTTTAATCGCCCAGATATGTTTAGTAAGCACTGTGCGTTCGCGTATTTACTATATGTAAAAGACGTTTTGTGTGCGTAGTTTCCAGGGTCCTTCAGTTTAACCGATGTATATTTTTCTTCGTTATCTACTGATTTTACAATGGCTTGGTATTTTATATTGTTCTACAAGCAATTGAAAAGTTGTTAAAAATAAAAAATTGACCAACAACACTATAAATAACGAAAAAGCTACGATTATTCCCACTCAATAACCCCAAGAATAATTCGAAATATAATCGTTACCGCCCACCAAAATAACCGTTAGAATAATACAACAGACTACCCACAATGCATCACCGACCTGTATATATAAATAGTCTAGCGAAAACACAACGCATTATGGCCGGACTGTTGATTTAGAATTAAAAAAAACAGGGTGTCGCCTCTGGGTGTTGATATCAATGTCCACTTTTATATTTACATATGATCTATCTCTGACTTTGAGCACTTTAACTCATAAATATAGCATACCTTCAAACTATATGTTATCAAATATATATATATATATATATATATATATATATATATATATATATATATATTATATATATATATATATATATATATATATATATATATATATATATATATATATATATATATATATATGGCCTGTCGATTGCATATAAGCAGGAAACAGACTGCTGCCGCTGTATATTGGCCTCGGTGTTCATTTTATATTTACATACGATCTATCTCTGATATTGAGCTCTTTACCTCATAAATATAGAAACTAAGGTTCTTTTTAATTTATCCTACACAGGTAATATATATATATATATATATATATATATATATATATATATATATATATATAAAGTTGAAAATGCAACTGGAGTCTTTTAGAATATTTTATTTAGACTAAATTTACCAGTTTCACAGTTCTATGATTTTAAAATGTTAAATTGAGATTGAGAGACATGGCTATCGCATGATCTGTTTTGCATCTAAATGCGAAAGATGCGATACAGATTCTGGCATAGCTATACGTCAATCCATCTCAATTTAACATCTAGAAATCATCGAACAATGAAACTGGTAAATTTAGTTTAAATAAATAAAAGACTTGTTGCATTTTCAACTTCTTTTCCCTAGCTAATTGCAACTGCCGCTTCTAATCCAACAATTTCTTTTCTAGAACTTCCCGCCTTTGGAAACCTATTTCGTTTACATGCTTTCCCGATAACTACAATCTTCAAAACTTTAAATGTAACGTCAGTGGCCATCTTCTGTCTTCTTGAATCCCGTTCATCTTTTGTCCTTTCCTCAATCCCCCCTATACCCAGCCTTGCTTGGTGTAATATGATTAATATACATATATATATATATATATATATATATATATATATATATATATATATATATAACATAAATTAAAAATGACACACGCACACACACACACACATATATATATATATATATATATATATGGAAAGAGAAACAGAGTTTACGACACACAGACACACATACACTCTTATACAATGCAATGAACTTATGCTATGGATGTAGGTTAGTGCGTGTTTGTGCGCATTTATACCTTCTTCTGTCGAGGGGGTGGGGGCACGCCTGCAGATAGTGACGTATGTCTACTTATGAATGAAGCCAATAGATATTTTTTTTAATTGAACGATTACTGTCTTTCTATTCGTTGAGTTTTCAAAAGACATTTTGAAAATTTAAACCTTTCCCTTTTCGGTATGAACTTCGTTCTTTCTCTCTTTTTTTTCGTTCTTTCTCTCTTTTTTTTCGTTCTTTCTCTCTTTTTTTTCGTTCTTTATCTCTTTATTTCGTTCTTTCTCTCTTTTTTTTTCTCCCCTACTTCACTTTTCTTTCTTTACACGATTTGCCGTCTTGGCATTTTTTTTTTTTTTTTTCATTAAGATTTCTTTCATTTTTTTCTTTCTCCTAATTTCTATCAAGCGATCGTTCATTTTATTTTTCCGCTTTATTCTCATTCATTTATTCTCCTCTTCTTTTTTGATCTTTTTTCATCTTTCTTTCTTTCTTTCTTTTACTTTATTTTTTTGTATTCATTGATGTTCGCTTTTAACGAACCTTTAAAGAAAATGGAAACAAAAAGGAAACTTATACTTAATATCAGGAAAATACAGCTGAAATGTCGATGGCGCAGACGGGTTGTAAAATTTGATACTCACAAGACAGATAAAATGCAAAAGGGACAGAGAATAACAACACATAACCTACCTAGCCAGCTTAAGTAAATGGATGGCAGAACAGGGTTTAGGAGATATAAAAAAATATATATTAAAACTTATAAAAGAAATTGTGGAGAGCCATGATCACCAACGTCCTGAAGGGGTACGGCGTATACAAGAAGAGGAAGAAGAATCTTCTTTGTTTTCCCCTCTCTTTATTTTATTCTATTTTCTTCCATTTACTTACTGCTCTTTGATATACATTTCTTCTTGATTTCTTTCTTTTCTTCCTTTTGTTTATTTTTCTATATTTAATATTTCCTTCTTTCTTTTTTCTTTTTCTTTTTCTTCTCTTTTCTAATTCATAAGTAGTTCCTTCTTTTTACTTCATCTTTTTTTCTTCCTGCTTTTCTTTCAATGATGCAATCATTTTTTAAGTTTATTTTCCTTTTTTAGGTTCCGTTTTCTCCATTTTCTCTTCCTTTTTCTTGCCTTCTTCTCTCGCGTTTTTAAGACGACAAATATTTACCCAATTTTATCAGGCCTAGCCAAGGCGTGTCTTAACCGACAACTTTACCATGATATTGGTTTTACTTGACACAAATATATTCTACCTGTTTTTACTGATTTGAAACTCTTGGATCCGTCATCGCCGTTGATTGGGAGACGATTTGAATACCATTAACGGTTCCTTACTTTCTTTATTTCCTTTATCTGGTGTTAAAAAATATTTCCTTATCTCAGAAAGAGGTGCTGGGCCAAAATAAGTCATTTCTTTCGACGCAGAGACTTGGGCGGCGAGGCTCGAAATAAAATGGCGGATTATGGTCGCTAGAGATTCAAATATTCGCCGAAATACAACAGCTGCATCATGCTTTGAAGCTGAGCAATGTAAACGCCTACTTGCATTTGAACTACGGTGGTATCATTGTGAATGGAGAAAAGCAACAAATTAAAGTCAGACACAAGGCAGAAAGGAATTAGCGTATAAAATATTTGTATATCTCCGACTGGAAAATAATTCTTTCCTTTTCTTGATTAAGGTTCCTTGCAAATATTCAAGCAACCATCAACCATACAGCCAATCAACCAATCATGCAACCATCCATCCAGCCGTCTATTCAAATATCGAAATAACCATGCAACCATCCATCTAACCATCCCGCCATCCATCAACATCCATCCATCCATCCATCCAACATCCAACCAACCAAGCATCCAACCATCCAACCAACCAAGCATCCAACCATCCAAACAACTATCCGTCCAACCAACCAAGCATCCATCCAACTATCAAACCAACCATCCATACAACCATCCATGCAACATCCATCCATCCATCCATACAACCAACCGACCAACCAACCATCCAACCAACTATCCATGCAACCATCCATCCATCCAATGATCCAAACATCTACCCAACCATCCATCCAACGAATCATCCATCCAATATCCATACGACAACCAACCATTCATCCATCCAACGATCCAAGCAAACAACTATCCACCCAACCAACTAACCAACCAACCATCCAGCTAATCCAACATCCATCCAACCAACCATCTATCCAACATCTATATATCCAACGATCCAAACATCTATCCACCTAACCAATCATCCAACCATCCATCCATTCCACTAACCATCTAACAATCCATCCTATTCAGTTATCTAACCAAACAACTATACATCAAACTATCCAACCAGCTAACTAGCCAATCATTCTACCAACTAAGCATAGTGTATATATAAGATTCGAATTAATGGGAGCACACGGTGGAAATATAGCAATTCTGATTTTTGTGACAGACTGTTCAATTAAGCGGATGTCCCTTTTACGGTAAAGAACATACGGTTATTTTCAGTTTAGTATAAAGTAAGAGGAATGGTTAATTAGAGCCTACTATAAACAACTCCGTGATATTACCTCCAGCCACTGTTCGACTGAAAGGCAAAGTGTATAAGTAGCTGGTAGTTGAGTGATATCAGTAGTGCCTGATTTGAAGAGTAAAATTGAAATCATCCTGATTGACACATAATTGAAAGACTGGAGTGACGGTTCAAGTAACAGGATTTTTTTTTTTTTTGCTAAAGCAATAATTAAATGCAACTAAATTAATGGAGAAATAATTAGCATTCAGCCCAGACTTAAAATAATCTATTGCACTATTTAAAGTATTTTTTAATTATTTTGTGTTAATTCCAATCGCCATAGGAAATGATTACAAAATACTTTCCCCTCATTAATTTATAGACAGAAGCACACAAATGCATGCTGGGATTTCTTCCTAACCAATACGATAGGCCACTGTATCATCTGACTCAATCTTGCCTTGAAATCAGAACATTGCATTTGTTCATCCGAATTCGCTCGCTATTGTTCTTAGTTTGTAGAATTTTTGCCATATTACTTTTGCTTTGCCTTATTACTGTTAATTTGCCTTGCATATATTGTTAGCTTGCTTTACGTTATTTTCTGCCCTGTTCTTTTCTTTTTCTTGTTATTTCTAATTACGAACTTTGTCAATTCTGTTTATTGGGCAGTTCTGCCATTTATTTACATTTAACCATGGCCACTCACTCTACAATTTTCATAATGCAAATTTATAGCAAAGATTATAAATTGTTCCAAGTTTTACACACTTTGCCTTACGTTACCACTCGGTTGTTTTTATCGAACAGACATTCAATCAAACTGATAACAATAAGCCTCTTCCTCTTGCTTTAGGTTTTTTGTTTTTTATTGGGGGGGGCGCAGACAAATCTTCCTATGTAACCGAATGTGCTTTTAACTTGTATATCTTTCACCCAAACATGAATAGAAAACACGATTGCACATGCCGTGAATGTGTGTCCTCGTTACGATATCGTGTGTGTCTCCAGTTAGGAATTTATTGTTCGGCTATATGAAGTCGACTCGGTGCATGCTCAACAATAAAGAATAAAAGAATTTTTTTTTTTAATCTGTTTTTTTTTTTTTCGTTTTTATTACAACGCACATGTACACGTACGTACATGTGATATGAAAGTATTATATTTTTCTTTCTTTATTCATTTATTAGATTGTCTGTGTTTTGTTCCATATTTTGTTTTATCTATTTTTTAATCTTTCATAAAATCTCCACAGTCGGAAGTATCCCAGCATTCCTCTGTTTCGATTGACGTAATCGTCTCAAAGCATCCCCAGCGAGCAGAGGTGGTCGATTTAAATGTCGCTTGGCCTCGAGGCGATGAATAAAACTTATTGTTCAAAAGCACTTTTACTCCTTAACGATGGATCCAAAATTCGCGGCCCGTCGGATCGTTAAATATTATATAATTTTTTTAAACACATTTCTCTATCATAAAAGGGGTTTTATATTCTTGTAAAAAATACAACATATCTCTCATTGACACGGATTTGGAATTGATACAGAATGTTCTGAACTGAAACCGGAATGCTTTACGCGCCAATATAATAAATTTAAACCCCAACAACTTTATCATATTAGCTACATCTCTAACCCTGTTTCGTTTACTACTGTTTAGTCTGATAATTCACAGTTACCAGGTGGCTTGCGGCCACATCATGTTGACACACTGCCCCCGTACGATCACCGAAGTTAAGCAACGTCAAGCCTGATCAGTACATATATGGATGACCGCTTGAGAATACCGGGTGAGGTAAAATTGGATGTGCGGAGCGGTGTAATGGAATTGTTAATCGGAGAGCCGAGTTTCGATTTCCGTTGGGTTCGTTATATTCACTTACTTAGGAACGGTATGAATCAGCCTTTTCTCCCCCAGCTAATTAGTTAATTAGTCAGTCTTATATCGGTAAAACAATTATAATCTAAAAAAATAGATAAATAAAATTGCGTACAAAATAATTAGATCTCAGCATTAAATAATCCATAGAGGTTGATATGCCGTTAAATTGTCAGAAACATTGTAAGAATCAGACTCGACGTGATTTGGACTTTTGATATGGTACATTTGATTCTTTCTTTAATCCTCACGTTCAAGATCCTCTAACATTAGAGAGTCACTTAACATTAGAGAGTCACTTAACATTAGAGAGTCACTTAACATTAGAGAGTCACTTTTAAAATTGTTATGAAGAATGAGGTGTGTGATGTGAATTAAATAGTGGGTGGCATGAAGTGAAAATTATGAGAATAAGGAGGATAGATAATAGTTGACCTTTGACTTGAAGTGGTTAAGTTTCTAGTATTCAAATAAATACCCACGAGTAGTGTGTCCTAGCTGTAAAGGTAAACTAAACTATATTGAAAAGAAGAGGCAGGGCAGTGCTGTTAATTTGATACCTGTTTCAGTAACAACCCCGCTCTCGCCTCCATTAAGGAAGACCCTAATTCGCTTCAAGCAAATCACCGTGGATTCCCTTGGCATGTCAAAAAGCCGTGGTAAGATATTGGAGAAACAAACATATTACTCCTTTGTTAGAAGGCTGAAGAATAAGTAAATACCAATTACCCACATGAATTACAAAAACCAGAAATATAAACCTAAACCAACCTTCCAAAAATCACCCAAACCTTTAAATATCTCCTTCTCCAACATCCGTGGCATTAGAATCAACTTCTGCAGCGTTGAGTCTTTCCTCATTGCTAAGTGCCCGGATATACTGGCCCTGTGTGAGACCAATCTTGACTCCTCTATCCCTTCCTCTGATCTCTCGATCCCTGGATACCTTCCTCTCCTCAGAAAAGACTCTCTAACCCACATGCATGGCCGGGGTGTCTCCCTCTGGCTAGAGAGTGCTCTCTCGAATCGCCGGATCATTCGTACTTGTGTCTCCGGCTATCTCTTCTCAATGCTGTAAGCTATCTTTTCTTCCTCTACCGCTCTCCATCCTCTCAGGACTGTGGGATACTCGATGTCATTTCTGATAGGGCCCTCTCTGTCCATCCGTACGCTCACATATTTGTGTTTGGCGATTTTAACGCCCATCACAACCAATGGCTTAAGAACGCTACTACCGACCTCGCACGCATTCATACTCTCAACTTTTCAGTCTCTCAATCCCTCTCTCAGATAATCGATTTCCCCACGCGTTTTGCTTTCAACCGTGACTGTAAGGCCTCACTCCTCGACCTGTGTTTTACCTGAGTCTTGTAGTGCCACGCAGCTCTGTCCTATCGGTAACTCCGATCATGTTGTAGTGTCTGTTAGCATCTCCTTCAGCCCCACCCCCTGCAAGGAGCCTCCTACCACCAGAACCACATTCTGCTACCAACGGGCTGACTGGGACTCGTTTCGTGACTTTCTCCGCGATGTCCACTGGGATGCTGTATTTAAGCTCCCCACTCAAGATTGTGCTTCTGAGTTCACTTCCTGGATTAAAGCTGGAATCGAAGCTTTCACCCACTCCAGGAAATTCAAGGTCAAACCGCGCTCCCCCCGCCCTGGTTCACAACTGCTTGCTCAGCCACCATTGCCCATAGGAACCACTTCTTCCACCGTTTTTGTAGTGATATGTCCGACTCCAATAGACGTCTATTTACCTCTGCCCGTAACGAGTGTAAGCGTATCCTCGACGATGCCAAGTCACTATTTGCTGCTCGGATGAAGGAACGTATTGCATCCCGCAAATTTGGCTCCAAAGATTATTGGCGCCTCTGCAAGAGCGTTCTGAACAATAACAAACCCTCCATTTCTCCCCTATTCAATCAGTTTGAGGTCCTGACCACCTCTGCCGACAAGGCCGAATGCTTTGCTCGGAAGTTTTCTTCCAATTCTACGCTAGACTCTTCCGGGGTACCCTTGCCCGATTTCCCTCCCAGAACTGAGGCCCTCTTGGACGGATTGCACATAACCCCGTCGTTGGTATTGGGCATTATTTCTAACTTAGATCACCACAAGGCTACTGGTGGTGACGGGATACCAGCCATTGTCCTGAAGAAATGCGCACCTGAACTGGCACCTGCCTTCTCTAAATTATACAACCGCTACCTCAAGTAGTCCTGTTTTCCTGACTGCTGGAAGTCCTCAACCATTGCTCCTGTCTTTAAGAACTCTGGTGACCCCTCCGACCCTTCCAATTACCTTTCTATCAGTGTCCTACCCCTCTTCGGCAAAGTCTTCGAGGCCATTATCAACACCGAAGTGATTAATCATCTGATATCCCACGATCTGCTCTCAGACAAGCAGTATGGTTTCCGCTTTGCCCGATCTACTGCCAATGTGCTTACGGCCATCACTGAATTTGCCTACCAAGCTATCCATAATAACGGTGACGCTCGTGCCGTGGCCCTTGACATCTCCAAAGCATTCGATAGAGTTTGGCATGCCGGCCTCTTCGCAAGCTCCAGGGTTATGGTATCACAGGTCGATTGTTTGACCTAATACAATCATTCCTGTCAAACCGGGATTTGAAGGTCGTTCTCAGTGGATTCATCTCCAGCTCCTATCCCACTAACGCAGGTGTTCCTACTCTGTTCCTCATATTTATAAACGACCTTCCTAACGCCATAGACTCCCAAGTCGGCATCTACGCTGACGACACCACAATTTACTCCTGCCTCAAACACAAATCTAGTGATGCTGACAAAGTTACCTGGGAGCTCAAATTGAAAAGGACCTCCAATCGGTTGTGAACTGGGGCGAGAAATGGATGGTTAACTTTAACGCCTCTAAAACAAAACTGCTCTCTATTAACCACCACAAGGATCCATCCCTGCATCCCATTAGAATGTCTGAAGACCAACTTCTCGAGAGCTCCTCTCTGCGGCTGTTCGCTGATCTGAGGTGGAACAAATACATCGAGTCACCGCAA
>OZ038505.1:43256515-43259015 GCA_964036315.1 Acanthosepion esculentum
TCGTTATTTTGTTGTGTCATTTTTATTTTCGCCAGCAAAAACGTTCTTTGCACTTTTTAGCACGGTTTCGCCGCGGTTCAATCCAGCGCTCAAGTGCAGACGAAATTCGATCTTCACTTCTCTGTGATCAAGGAACACAACGTGGGGCAAAAGCAGATGAAGAAATGAAGAGGCAAGCAGATAACCATCAGTTGACCGGAGGCTGTACTGGTCAGCGTGGGAAGGACCCAGGATCGAGCCGGAGGACCAGCCGTGTTATACTGGAATATTAAAGTGTAGAAACTATATATATGTGTGTGTGTGTGTGTGTGTGTGTGTGTGTGTGTGTGTGTGATGTTTATATATACAATTTATTTAAATATTGTTTTTCATTAAACAATATTAATTACATATAGCTGCCTAAATATTTGAGAAATTTCGTAGATAATATGTGTTTTCTGACAAGAATCGAACCTGTATTCCTACATGGAAACCATCATTTGATCTGGCGAGCTATACCATTTAGCTACAGAGAAGCGTCTGGTTAGCAATGACCGGTAAATGTAATTAATACTGTTCAATTAAAAATAGAGCATTTACTTAAATAAATTGCATCTATAAAAATAACGTATAAACAGAAAATATATTAAATAATTGTCGGAATTAATTCATTTTCATTATATATATATACATATATATATATATGGGGGGGGAGAGAGAGCATTTGTTTTTGATAATAATTATTTTTTCTTGCAAAATACAATTATTTTTCTAAAGTTGACATTAAATAAATCAATATGTCCTTAAATTAACTACTCTAAACTAGTGAAATAATTTGTGGTATCATGGTAGTCGATCAGAGTGGTTTACAAAATTTGCCTACTAAACATTACTTTACGGTAGGCACCCGGTTTAGTAGTTGGTTGTAATCAGATGTTTATTTATCGATGCAGTGTTCTTCACTTGACTAAAACTACTACAAACATTTTTTCACCAAGGCTGGTCGATCAAAAGAAAGAACGAAAGAAATAAAGATGGTTTGGTTTGGTTTGGTTTGGTTTGGTTTGGCTTGGCTTGGCTTGGCTTGGCTTGGTTTGGTTTGGTTTTGGTTACGGCATATCAACCTCAGGGGGTTATTTAATGCCGACACGATTTTTATTGCTGCTAACATTTTTTTCAAAAAATGTATTGCTCGTAATACGTTTTCTTCAAAAATGTTTTACAGGTAATGTTTTTTTCTTCAAAAATGTTTTGCTGGAAATTTTTTTTTCCAAAAATGTATTGCTTCTAATGTTTTCCTTCCAAAATCTATTGCTGCTAATTTTTTTTTTTTAATGTATTGCTGGTATTAAAATCTATTCTTACACTTTCATAGTGTTTTGACCCCATCTTGTGGGGGGGGGTAACTATTATAGCTATTAACCATAGCTGGGGCCCTAACAGGTGCTACTATCCCGGGTCAGGGTGAACATGGGAACACCAGCCATTAAAAGGTGGTTACACGCTCCTCAAAACTTCCTTATGAGAGGCCTTGCTGTTCGATGTAATTTATCGTCTTACCCAGGACTGAGAGAAAAAGACAAAGAAAAAAGAGAGAAAGAGAGAAAAGAAAGAAAGAATAAAATGAGAAAGAAAGATTCAAATAGAGGAAGAACAAAAAAAAGAAAAAAAATCAATCGAATATTAAAATAATTAAAGAAAGATTAAAATGGAGAAAGAAAGAAAGAATCAACGAATTTAAAGTTAAATAGGAGAAAAGAAGAAAGAATGATTAAAGGGAGAAAAGAAAGAAAAAAGAAAGGAATAAAATGGAGAGAGAAAGAGAACGATTAAAAAGGGGAAAAGAAAGAAGGATTAAAATGTAGAAAGAAAGAGAGGGAAAGAAAGAAAGAAAGAAAGAAAGAAAGAAAGAAAGAAAGAAAGAAAGAAAGAAAGAAAATGGAGAAAGAAAGAATGATTAAAAAGAGAAAAGAAAGAAATATTAAAATGAAGAGTGATATATTAAAGGGAGAGAAAAATGTATAAAATGGAGAAAGAATGAATGAATGAACGAACGAATTAATGAGTTTATTAGAGGAGAAAGAAAAAAGATTTAAAAAGAGGAAAGAAAGAAGAAAGAAACAATCAGTCAATCAATCAATGATTAGAATGAAGAAAGAAAGAATTATTAAAATGGAGAAAAGAAAGGCAAAAAGAATTAATGAATGAAAGATTAAAGTGAAGAAAAAAGTAGGAAAAAAGAAAGAAGGAAATAAGGAGGGGATGATTAAATGGGAGAAAAAGAGAGAAAAAAGGAAGAATTAATGAAGAATTAAAATGAAGAAAAAAGAAGGAACGGAAGAAAAAGAAACAAATAAATAAGGAGAGAATGATTAAAATGGAGATAAGAAATATTAAATGAATCAATCAATCAATGAAAGCTTAAAATGAAGAAAAAAAAGATTAAAAGAGAGAAAAGAAAGAAAGAATAAAATAGAGAAAAAAAGAATCAATTCGTCAATGAATGAAATATTAAAAAAGA
>OZ038505.1:43269015-43274015 GCA_964036315.1 Acanthosepion esculentum
TTATTTTGTTTACTAAATAGTAGAGGTTTATCCCTTGTTTCCTGTTTAAGATTGGATTTCCGGTTCCTTCCAATGTTTTTACGTACTCTTTCATTCCCAGTAGCCTCTTGCCTCTTAGTGGCATCATCACCTTGATTGGAGTGAATTAGTTATATACATATATATATATATATATATATATGTGTGTGTGTGTGTGTGTGTGTGTGTGTGTGTGCACATTTCATTAAAAACGACTGACAAGGTGCTTTTATTTAGTTTTTTTATATAATTTCTCGTGCGATCTAATAATGTTTTTCTTTTCAGATGATAAATTATATAAAAACTGTCCGAATGTTCTTTTTATCCTAGCGCTTTCGGCTATACATTTAGCCATTTTCAAGGATTAGAACTAATTCAACTGTTAGAATTAGAAATAGTTTGTTATATGTATGTTTTATAAAATGTTTCATTTTTTTGTTTCAAAACACGGTCAAGATATTATGTCCCTGTTCACAGTTAATATTATTAAGTGTTGTTTTGTTTGTTTTTATTAATAAGGCTTCCATTATTTTTAGCCTTTTTTTGCATGTGGATGATGGTATTATATTAGCGTTGTCGACAAGTATGTTCCGAATAGTGTCCGGTAGGTCTCCATGAATAAATATATATATATATATATATATATATATATATATATATATATATATATATATATATATATATATATATATATATATATCTTTTTTATACAGTGGTGTTTATCCTGCACAAATCCCAAGAGCCACTCAAGGTAGAGAGCTACTGTGTAACATTGTTAAGAGGAAGTAAGCACAAGTTTTGAGGATATGTAGGATAGATAACTGTAACCTCTAGACTAAGATGTTATGCTTGTTGGGGAAGGATTCATTCGTGAATCGGTTCCACAAAGTAGTTGTTTGCTGGGAAGAATCCATCTCAGTGGAACGTCCTTCTTACCAGTGGAAGACGTGAGCAATGATGATGATTCGACCCTGTGTACGTGGCATGGTGGATTCAAGCTGTTAATATCGGAACTAGTAGAACAAAGGAATGTAAATCTTCTGTACACTTGCCTTGGAAATATCAATAGAGTAACAATAAGTTTGCGACATTTCATCTGTGGGAAAGGAGTTGTAGTGTTGAAAATAATTAATCACCCACAAGGCGGCGTAAACGTTTTTGAACTCTGTTAAAAACTGGAAAGCGTTGAGTATCTATACTTGTGACCATACGCCTTTGTTATAATAGTGAGCAGAGAAATCTTATCTCTCAGACTATTAATACTGCTTATTTTTATTATTTACATTCAGACTAATGTCCTCATCTTTGTTGATATGATCACAATGTTTCCACCTTTGTGCTCTCCGGTTTAATTTAGATGTCTGTCTATTTCTGTAATCTTAAAGGAATTTTATACTGACCATTTTTTTAATCTCGTTACACTGATCATATCTAAGAATATTTCGTTTTGTTTCTTTTAATACGGCTCAGTTAGTTTGCACTGCAGCTGAGATTATGCTACAAAGGACTGAACTCACAATTACTATGCCGCAAAATACATTAACTATTTTTTAATCCAGTAAGCTATTGTCACGTGGGAGAATCCTGAACTGATATTATTATTGCCTGCCTGCTGCTGCCGCTGCAAGCGTTACTATGATGCCTGACTGTAGATTCTCTATTCTTATTTATTAATAGACCCCATTTAGTATGCATTTCTATGCTAGGCCTACTGATTCTCCAACGCCCTTCGCTGTCTCGTAGCTTTTACTTAATTCCTTAGCCGTTGAGGACCACCATTTTCTTTCCATACAGGATCAGTTATTTTACAGTTTTTTCGATGTTGTTGCAGCCTTAATCTTTTCTTTATCACCATTACACGGAAAATGTTGGTTGATTTTGCTTAGTGGCAGATCAATATCCATGGGTTATTTAATACCGAAATCTAAATATTTTGAACGCAGCTGTATGCTTTCAACTACATATAAAATGAATTGCTAGTCATTTTGCTGGTATTTTTACTACAAAAATGTATTTTTATATTTTCGTAGTGTTTGTTTTTGTTTGGGGGTTTCACTATTTGTCCATAGCTAGAACTGTAACAGGTGCTGCACTCCGGGTCAGGGTGGACCTGGGAACAGCAGCAATTAAGACCTACAATCTCCCGATGAGACTCCTTTCTGCCAGATGTAGTTTATCGTCATACCAGGACTATACACGGAAAATAATACACACAGTTCTTGACCATGTTTTCCTCTCAATTAGGACTGACTGAGTTAGAAATAACGCTGAGAAAATATCTGTTAGCCTAATGTTTGATCACCGAAATTAAGGAACGTGGAATCAGGTCAATACTTAGATAAGGCACCGCTTGGGAACTCTAAGCGAAAATTGGGTATGGAACCTGTTGGGCATGAGGTTAGCAACTTCATTTCGTAAACGCTTACTCGCGATGATAAAAAAAAAGTAGCAATGATTAGAGTTGTAAAGAGTTGTAGCCCCATACACCATGATGGATTCTACTGCACAAAATGAGGAGGGTGAGGATTCCACCTATGAATATGGGTATATATACCCGCCTCACAGAAATGTTCTTTTTCACTATATCATCACTGAAGAACGCCTGTCATCTGAAAGCATACTTTATGGTTCCAAGCAGATGAAAGTCTGAAGGTAACAGAAGACCTTGGTAGCAATCAGTCTTCATGGAGTCTCTCAGAATTCTAGGTATCCAGTTGGTACAAATGTTTAAGTAGCCAAAAGAATGTACTAAACTGCAGACTACAACTCACCTGAAAACCTTCACATCGCTTTGCAATACCGATCGTTTAAGTTTAATGAGAGCATTAATCATTTCGGCCTTATCCTTATTCATAGCAGCAGTATACCTGCCACAGCTGGACTTGTCACTAATATCAGTTTCTCTTTTCTTTGTAGAATTATTATTCTAGTGACCCATTATCATATTCGGCTTTCATTAAGTAAAGAATTTCCATAAACATTCACAAAGCTCCTGTCAATGTCTGCAGCATTTTGACCTTTAAAAAATGTCAATTCTATCAAAACCCATTGCTTTTTTTCTTGTATTAAAATTAGCAGCCATTCTGGAATAACATATGAAAATCATAATAGAAGATTAGTCCTCAAATTCTTCATCCAAGACAAAACTCAAGAGCCACACGAGGTAGAGGGTTGCAGAATAAGAGGCACAGCTTATGTGGATATGTGGGGAAGATAATTGTTAATCCTTGATTTGAACAGGTTATGGTTGTAGTGATTGGGGAAGCAGTGGTTCATGGGAAGAAGCTTCTCGTGTAGAACTTAGATCTCACCAAAGGAATACGAAGGTGATTCGTTACAATGTACATGGCATTGCGATTGCTAGGTGTGAAGATCAAGACTAGATGAACTAAGAAGTGTACTTCATCAGAACACTTCCCATGGAAATAGCGATAGAGCCGCAAAACGCTTACAATGTCTCGTCTGTGAGAAGGGGATAGTAGGGTGTAAAATAATTCATCACTCACTAGGACGAGGAGACACTTTGGACTCTATCAAGCCTAGAAAGCGAAAACTGGACAGTACCTGGAATATATGGCAGCAGGTCTCCATTTTAGGTCTGACAGGATAGCTGGAAGAGTCAGCTATTTACAGGAACACTACACAGAACCGACCATTTTTCATGTATCTTTAGCGATCGATCTGTTTGTAAGAGTTCCACTTGAGACCTGGGCTGACTTTATGTCCCAATAGGTGCTCAAGGCACGAGGTCTTCCTGAGAGAACATCCAGTCATCGCCATTGGTGAAAATTGCGGGTCTGATCGACGATGGTGGAGTGTCACTAGTTTCGTTTCCAAGTCATGGAATGTGACTAGCCAGTATTTCTCCCACCGAACTGTTATAACTTGGTCAGAGGAGAGGTCAGCTGCCAAGCTCTGGTGTCTTAGGGTTCAGGAGGTTCACCTATATACCGCTGTAATAACAATAAATGGAAAGACACGCTGTATAAAAGAGGAAACTATTTGGAAGGCAGGGAAAATAAATATTTTTGCACTATTTTCGTTTTTTGGTTTTTTATTTATTTTGAAAATCGAAAGTTTCATAAAATTAATAATTATATAAGCAAATTTAGTAAAATATTTATCTTTCATATTAAAATACATTAATTACATACATTAAAAATTAAAATACATTAATTACTTCAGTCATGTTCGATTCTCTCTTCCCCTCTCACAATATTTTCTATATTTCTCTCTTTCTCTACCTTCACTATAGCCATCGGTACGACGATAAACTACATCCGGCAGTAATGCCTCCGATAGGGAGATTGGGGGGGGTCTCCTTACCCCCCCCCCCCAATCTATCTTTCCCATAAATACTTTCATGATTATTGTTCTGATGAGCATTCCGCTATGGTACCTAGACTTTATGAATTTAAGCTCAGTACTAGATTGGCGGCACGGTCTCATTATTTTACAGTTAAGATGTTAGGTGAAACCGTATGTTCTATGCTAACAGTTTCTTCTATCACACATCTCGCTTGTGGAACTCTCTTCCGGCTTCATGCTTCCCAGTTAACTTTGATCTTAAAAAGTGTAAACGCAATGTCAATCGTTATCGTCTGTCTACTTAATTCTTATTCTTTTATTGTTCTCTCGCCTTAATAGTAGCTTTTCTCATATTCTCTAACGTTCATTAATAATCTGTCTCTTAATGGCTTCACTGTCAAGGGCTTTTTTAATCTTTGTATTTGTAGATTTTTTACTAAACCATTTACATTTGGCTTTCTTGCATTTATTTCTAACGTTCTTATTTAACCACATATACCCTGCACCATTTCCTGAGATTATCGACAGTTTCTCTTTCATTAGATTCGACTATTTCGGAGAACAGCTCTGACGTCGCTTGAGGACTTTGGGGCACACTATGTGCACCAGTTCCCCGTATTCGGTTGTTCCAGGCCTTCACCACTTTTATCACATCATACGTGCGAATTGTCTGG
>OZ038505.1:43281515-43411759 GCA_964036315.1 Acanthosepion esculentum
CCTCTGTAGGTAATCAGAATTTCATTGATTGATTGATTCGTTTTCTACGGTTTATCAACCATTTGCAAGTTATTTAAAACTGTAAAATATTTTTAGATTGTTAGGATTTTTTTTTTTTTGATAATACTGATTTAGTGTTACAAGTGTTATTAAATAACCCATCGCTGAGAGGGGGATAGGTGAATTCATATCTTTCCCAAGGGTATTTCGGCGTAAGTGAATATAATAAACCCAACGGGAATTGGAACTCAGCTCTCCAGTTAACAATTCTGATCTATTATCCATTACACCACCCGCACATCCAAACTTACCACACCTGGTATTCTTAATTGGTCACCCATATAAGTACTCACCAGGCTCGATGTTGCTTATCTTCGGTTGTCGTACCAGTGCACATAAAATATACATGTTTTTGTAATTTATTCACAAGGATATATGAAGATAGATAGATAGATAGATAGATAGATAGATAGATAGATAGATAGATGTGAAGAAACTGAAATATCGCCAGGTTCACACGCCTCCCGGTCTTTTGAATAAGAGTAGAGATTTATCTGTTGTCTCCTGTTTAGGATTGGGTTTCTGGCTCCTTTTAAAGTCTACCCCAAATCTACACTTTTAACGTCTTCGCCTGAACTCTGAAATTGTATTTACTAATTATTTTTTCTTATTCCCAATAGGAGTAGATAGGTGCGTCTATCGTCCGGTTCACACTCTTCCCAGGTCTTTTGGACAGGATTAGAGTCTTATACCTTGTTTGCTGTTAGAACTGTGTTTCTGGTTCCTTCTACAGTCTTCTGATTATCTCACTTCCAGTAACCCATTGCGTTTTAGTCGTATTATCGCCTTGCTTTGCGTGAATTGATTTAAAAAATAAGATAGATAGATAGATAGATAGATAGATAGATACATACATACATACATACATACATACATACATACATACATAGAAGCAGAATGATATAGACAGATTATAAGAATGGTTCGATTTCGAGTAATGCAATCGCTTGATTAATTCTCAAATATTGGCAGTGTGCATGTGACTTTTTAGACCTGCTATAGACTTACATTCTCTCGCGCAAATGTGGCAACGTTAGGCGTCTTCTTGTAGTTATTGTTACATTAATATTTTTGTGAATTTCATACGACCTTTTAGTTCGCCAACTGAGGCACATTATTTCCGTTGTGAATTGCTTCTGTGTGTGATCGTGTTTGAAGATTTTTTAGGCCTGTCCCACTTAAACAGACGCGACCACTTCCATTACACGATAGACCATACTCTGTGCCAACATCTTCAGCGGAATTAAAATCAAGTCGCTCGTTTTTTCATGCTCAACACTATTTTGTTCAAAGTCTCTCTTACCACTGTTCACTGCTTTCTTCCAGGATGAGCGATCGAGAATTTGTCTTTTAAAGTATGTTATATTTATTTATGGATTAAAGTCCTCAATATCAAGAAAAAGAACGTAAAGTAGACATTGAAGATAATACACCGGTATATATAAATGGTCGAGCCAAAACACAACACACATGACCTGACGTTTGCGTTTAAGCATGAACAAGGTTGTTGTCGCTGGGTATTGACTGCAGAATAAATCATGGCAGAATTCTAGAGGTCTACAATCTCCATTGATACAAGAATTACTTCAACAGTCATATTCTATAACTTCTTCAACTCTCTAATCAAGGAGCTACTAAGTGTGAAATAATATGAGAAAAGGAAAAATATTATTAAAGAAAGAAAACAATAAAAGGACAGGAATTAAGAAGACATAAAATAACGACTGACATTGCATTTAAATTTTTTAAGATCAATGTTGACTGGAAAGCAAGAGGCCAGAAAAAAATTACACAAGCGAGAAGAAATTGTTAATATAGGAGTTACGGTTACATCTAGCCATTTGAACTGAAAAATTATTATACGTCACCGTCAATCTAGTACTATGCTTAAATTCGTAAATACCAAAGAATAAAGCTCATTGGAACAATTTCTATGAAAATATCTATAGAAAATGCACATGGAAACTACGTTATTATGTTACTGTCTGACATTGACGAAGTCACTGGAAATTCTGTTCTTTAGACATGGTGTCAACAAGACTTCTCACAACTTTTCAGAGAATTCTCTCAGAGGAAAATGGCAGTTTTTTTAGGTCTATGATCTTGCTCTCCATTCAAATTGTCCTTAAGCGTTCTTTCACGTGTCTAGATGGTGTTCTAAATGCAGTCATTGCTGCAGGAATTATTTCAATAGTAATGTTCTATAACTTCTTCCGTTCCCCATCCAGATCCTGGTATTTTTCAATCTTTCAGTTTCTTTGGAATCCACACTTGTATCTCATGGAACAGCAAAGTCAATAATTTGATACTTACTGCTCTCTATATTTTTAACACTAAGACCGGTACTTTGTGCTACAGTGCTAAACAACGGCGGTTACATGATTAACTGTCCATACCTGAATACAGGCACTTGAATTGGAATCGCACCTGCTCTTAGTTTAATTCTTCTAAAGTCTCCGCCTAAAGTTCGAAATTTTGCTTACTATTTTTTTAATTTAATCTCTTTTATATTTTTGAATTTTTTCAATAGGAGTAAATAGGTTCGCCTATAACCCGGTTTCCATTCCTTCCCCGTCTTTTGAACAGGTGTAGGTGTTTATCACTTTTTCCCGTTTAGAATTGGGTTTCAGGTTCCTTTTAAAGTTTTCTCACTCTCTTTCACTTTCTGTAGCTCCTTGCATATTCATGGCATTATAGCCTTGATTGGGGGTGAAATGATTTAAAAAAAGCAACGAAATTTTCTTATTAATTATTGTTTTATTTCCTTTTTTTCAATTCTGACGATTTTTATGAGTTCCATACTGAGGTTAAACATGAAATGTCCAATATCTATTAAACGCTTTCTGCTGTCACAAGCCATTATCAACAGTTTTATTTTAATTGTGTCACAAAAATAAGTCTAGAAGTTTAATACTGGGTGTGTTTTTTTTTTCGCTATTTTTCTTAATACTGTTTAAAATGAAGCGAAAGGATGAGGATAAAAATGAAATGACCATGGCAAAATATATATTTGTAAATATTCAAAGAAGAATCAGAAATATCATTAATCCTGATCTAGCTACTCAGCTCTAGTCACTTTCCCACTTCCGTAAGGTTGCCTATCTGTGTCTTTTCTATAAATACTTCCATGGGAATTGTTCGGATGAGCTAGCTCTTCGCTATAGACCTTTTGATTTTAAGTGCAGTACTAGACTGGTGTCGAAAATCTTATCAATTGACAGTTGAGCTGGCTAGATGTTGCCGTAAGTTCTATGCTAAGAGTTTCTTCTCTCGCACTTCCCGCTTGTGGAAATCACTTCCGGCTCCAGGCTTTCCAGCCAACTTTAATCTGCACAAATTTATATGCAATGTCACTCGCTATCTACTGTCCTCCTGATTACTCTTTCCTCTTCTCGTTCAGTACTAATGTTTCTGTTTCTAATTCTTCCACACCATGTAATCCCTTGTGTTTTAGTGACTTTACTGCCTTGCGAGGGGTGATACTGATTAAATAAAATAAAATAATAAATATGGCCGTAATTTTCTTGTTTCATCTTTTCATTATCCAGAAGTTTTAGCCAGTCAGAAACATCCATCTCTGTTTTCCTTCCCGTTTTCCTCTGACACTTAAACTGAAACCGTAAGTCCCAAATGAGCCAAAAAAAACGTCATTACTTTTATTCTTCACTTTTTTATTTTGCAACTTGAGATAATTAACCTATCTTGAGTATGCTACGTATTTAGAATGGAATTGCTGATGACCTCTCGGCCTTTAGACTTCTCCTCAACATCTCAAATCGAACGTGTGAGTATTAACCAGTCTTGCACTTATTACGCGAATTTTAAAGCGCACTTTAGAGCGCATCTCTTGACTTAAACTTACAAGTGCTAATGAAACCGCCTCTTTGAAAGGCAATTCATATCTCGAGGCCTGAATTCTTGGTTCCGATAGATGAAACATATTCTCTTCTCAAACCTGACACTTAGCCCAGAATCTCACACCTCTTGGTATTTCGCCCTTCCTCCTGCTGCTTTGGTCATACCAGCGATGGTGAGAAATTTTGACGGTGTGTCTATTGGAAGGTGATTCACTGCTCATGAATGTTAACTTGCGAGATTTTGCTCCCACATGTCGCTCGCGTTCACGAAAAAAAAAAGGTAATAATTAATTTTTGATTGGTAACTACAGTTTTCCCAATATGAGCCTGGAAGTTTCTCGTCAGGACTTAATTTAAAGAACTAATGTTTCATTCATAAACTTTCTGTGAAGCCATTTGTTTCTGGAAAATATTAAGCTGTCAAATTTACCGCCATTCTTGACTCGGTGTTATCAAGATGGTTATTTAAGTAGATGGGTATTGTAAGATTTGCTATTGTATATGTGGATTTACTACTGTTGTATGAGTTTGTACCACGACTTTTTGTGCCTTGATTGCAAAATACATCATATTCTGGTGCAAGAATCAGATATTTGAACATAATAATAATAATAATAATAATAATAATAATAATAATAATAGACCTACTGCAGCGGCCAAAAAATCTATAAAAGTAAGCAAAAACAAATGCAATGTACCAAATGGAGAAACGATAGCAAGATAAGCCTCTTCATAGTCAATACTCTGCCCGTACTAAACAAGACGAGGTAGGCAACACCGTAGCCACCAGTGGTTACGCAATGCAGGGTTATAGGCTGAAATCGAACGTTTTATTCTTGCGGTATACGGCCAATGATTGCTAACTAGAAATTGCCAAGTAGACATACTTAAATTGATCACAAATGCAGAATCTTTGATAGAAATCTAAAAACAATTAACAGTCATGTATCAGGTTGCATGGTGTTAGCAGCCACTGAATATAAAACTCGGCATAATAGAGTGGGCCAATATCTGCACTGGAAATATGCAACTTTTACGGGAAGGAAACTGTAAGGACATCACCCGGTTACAGAGATAGGAACTGTAACAATTTTACGGGACTTTACAATAGACACAAGCAGAAGAATCAAAGCTAATCGCCCAGACATTGTGATAAAAAACGACAAAAACAGATTTATTATTGACATGGCAGACTCTGCAGATTGTTATGTATTTTTGAAGATCGTCAAAAAGGATCTTGAAGAGGAAATCTAAAAAATGGGTCACATGAGGATATCAATAATTCAAAGGTTAGAGTCCTTGGTTTGATTGGAAAATTTTCCGATAGACTCATTGAAGGGATTCCTGGTAGCCATGTCTTAAATAAATATAAAAAAAATTATGTTCACAAGTACAGCTCACACAATACGAAGAGCTTTATCTATGTAAAATGTGTGTGATCTTAGGGGGTTCGTAGGGGTTACAAAAAATGACTATCGGAAGATGTCATGTAGCCATTTTTGAACTTAAGTTTTTGGTTGGGATCCGGAAGAAAATGTGTACACAATAGAAACCCAAGAAAATACTACTACTACAAATAAAAATAATAATAAAAAAATATATAATAAAAAAAAATTAAAAAAATAAAATAATAATAATAAAAAATAATAATAAGAAGAAGAAGAAGAATAAAAATAATAATAATAATAATAATAATAATAATAATAATAATAATAATAATATAATAATAATAATAATAACAACAACAACAACAACCCCTAATGTTCCACCAATCATGGCGCTCGTGATTTCTGATCTTAATTGGTTATAGGTGTTAACATGTATATATTTTGTTTGTGGGGATTAAGCGTGGCTACTCTGTTCAGTACCACAGATTTGCTTACCATTTGCCTGACCGTAACCAGTTGAGTATGACCCTATAGGCAGACGAATTACGTAACCCTGCTGAATGGGGGTAGTTGGGGAATATCATGACCGATTGTTGTGGAGGTTTTTTATTTCTTTTTTTCAATTGACCTTCTCTTAGACTGGTTTCCAACCACGGCTAGAGAAGCCAGTTTACTCTGCTATTTGACCCACATCTATAGGGTAAGAGATGGATTTCTTCTTTTCTCAACGGTATTTTCTTGAAAGTGAATATAAAGAACCTACTTGGAATTCGAACTCGGATCGCCGATTTGTCGTAGCTATTACACTATCTGCACATCCAATAATAACAATAATGTTCACGAAGTAATAATATGCGAAATTGCTAAAAATGAGAACACAATGAGACGCACCCAGGCAATGAATTAGCAAAATATAAAAAGCCACAAAAGAAAGCATCCGTTCGAAAAATAAAAATGAAAAAAATCGTGAAAATTGTTAGTTATTTTATGTTTATTTCTGTTGCTTTTTGTCACAGCTAACAGATCGACATTCTACGCTCATTCGTAAGCAGCCTGGATAAAAAAAATAACGAATAAACCACCAATAAGATTTGAACTTGTTTCCTTTATCCTTAGAAGCCTAGCTTTCCATCATACGAATAAAAACTATGGCAATATGATTAAACAGAGATTATACATATCCGTTGGCATTTTTAGCCTACACTGACACGAGAAACAAGTATTAAGTATGTGAATCACGTTTCGCTCAAGATTTCTTCTTTTTCGAATCCACGCGATGTTAGAATGCCATTCTAGAAGTTGCAATAAAAAGCAAAAGAAATAAGATGAAAGGAAGGCAAGTTAAAATCACAATTACCCACACAGTGTTCAGCTATAATGACAACACCTAAAAAAAATAAACATAATTTTGTAATCACGTAAAAAAATGAAAAAATGCAGAAGAACCATATATAAGAGGGGAAGATAACTGTTGATTCGAGACTTGAACAGGTTCAGATTGTATTGTTCGGGAAAACATTCTCTTATGAGTCTGTTCCATAGGGCAGTGGTTCGCGGGAAGAAGCTGTTTGAGTGGAACTTACTTGTCGACGATAGAATACGGAGGGAATGAAGATGATTTGTTACTATGTAAGTGGCATGGCAGGTCATAGTCGTGAAGGTCAGATCTGGTAGAACCAGGAGATGCAGTTCATCCGAGCACTTTCCATGGAAGTAATGATAGAGCAGCGAGAGATTCGTCTCAACCAGCCTGTGAGGGGGAGATTGGAGAGTGGAAAATAATTCTTCCCAACAAGCACTCAGAGACGCTTTTGAACTCTATCAAGACTGGAAAGTGGGGTCTGGATAGCTCCAGCCCAACTATGACAAAAGTACTCCATTTTCGGTTTGTCAAGATAGAGAATAGCCTGAGGAGTCAGGTACTTACCAGAGCGGTACAGGAATCCGATTATTTTACCTGCATATTTAGCGAAGGATCGTATATAGGAATTCTACATGAGGTCTGGTGTGAGTTTGAGGCCCAGTATTTTCTCAAGGCAGGGTACCTTCTCGAGGGGACATCCGTTCATCGTGACTGGCGGTAGTTCGGAGTACGAGAAGTGAAAATTTTTCGGGCATATTATGAAATGCAGAAAGGAGCACAATAAAGAACGGAATGGCTGGCCAACGTGAAAAATTAATTACATTAAATATGGACATGTGGTTCAGCTATACATTAAGAAGGATTCAAAGAAAGAAAACATCACATTAGTTCGATTTCAAGAGATCTCACCCAAACACTTACACAAATGCTTGTTTTATGGCTTATCAACCTTTTTCGGGTTATTTAAAACCAGAAAATAATTTTAGATTGTAAGATTTTTTTTCATTTAATAATGATTGACTGATACAATTTCTACTAATTAACCCATAGCTGGAGGGAGAAAAGGTGGATTTATACCTTTCCCAAGGGTGGCTGCGCATAAGTCAATATGACGAACCCGACTGCAGTTGGAACTCGGCTTTCCGATTTCCAATTCCGAGCTGTTTAATATTGCACCACCCTCACATCTAAGCTTACAGCGCCTGTTATTTTCAAACAGTCACTCATTTAGTTATTGATCAGGTTCAACTTTGCTTAACCTTGCTGACCGTATGAGAACCGGTATTTCAACGTGATAAGACTACAAATGGATGCGCGAATTCCCGACTCAATGACGGAGGAGAAAACTTCTAAGATCCATGCAGGTGCATCAAAAAGGATCAAAAGCTATTACAGGCCTATAACATGCCTACTTGTGATGAGGCAACTCCACTTGCCGAATAAAATTACTACTCGTTAAAACGTTGAGGATACTACTTGCAGAAAAGTAAGGATTTCGAAAAGGATCGAAAGGTACAAGTAACTGTCATCCAAAAAACATAAATACTAAAATGTCTAAATATTTTAAATTTTTAATGAAGTCTCTCTGAAAAGAAGAGATTAAAATTAATTCCAGGACATTCCTAGACAAGATCAACAGAGGACATCATCCATTTAGATCATCTATCAACAATATTTCCAGAATTGAACACGATTTCTTTTTCCGAAATAGGTGTTGAAAATCACTGCAAATTATTCCGCACTTATTTCGATTAAACGCCTTACTTAGAAAGATTACTTGAAAACTGTGTTCACTTAGTTCCCCTCGTTCCCTACGGAACATTGAACTCCTTTTGATGCTGCACCCGAACGAAAGCTAATCAAGCGTAGCAGAGGTCATATTCATTTGGACGTGCAGATAGGCGTTTCAGTGGGAATTGGATTCACAAGCGGTCTCCAACCGCATGTATACATACTTTTATGATAGTGCGAACCCGTTTGAATTCAGAGATACATTCACCAAGATTAATTGCCACCAAGGCTATAGGACCTAGTATGCCTTCCTATTTTACCCAGAACTAGGGGGGATAGATTCATAACTTTCCCAATGTTATTAACAGGTAAGTGAATGTAATGAACTCCACTGGAATTCGAACTTGACTCGCCGATTTCACCACCGCTAGCCATTATTCCACCATGCCTCTTTGGTCTTAGTTCACAATAATATAAAACGACAATGTTTATTATTTACGGCTAATTTATTTAAAGAATGCACTGACTATTGTTTGAGTCATGTGACCATAATTGTAAGTAGAATGACTCACAAAAATAAGTAACCAAGTAATCGTTTTAAGTTCTCTGAATATTAGTACCGTTGAAAATTTACTTGCGTCCTACCATTTGATAATCTTTTTTTATTCATTTGTTTTTCTATTTCTATTTACTTTTGAAAGTAAAATTTTAAGGAAAACAACTTTGACAAACTGGAAAAAAAGTTTTTTCACTTTGTTATAGTTTTTTTCTAAATTTTTTCTTGATATACAATAAAGTTATATATCGTTTTCCCAAAGTCAAATTTGGAATGCGTTTTTGAGGTCGACGCGTCGTCGAGAGTGCTTGTCATCAAGCAATTATAGCACTTTCGTCTTGCAGAATTGTAATGGTGGAAAAAGTTATCAACTTCAGAGGATTAACATTTTTGCTAAAAATAAAAAAGAATACGATAAAGTGACACAAAAGGTCACTTGATCTTCAGCCTGAACAACGGTATGCTGCTCGTAATCGAAAAATATACCGAGAAAAAAAAGAAGAAGAAACAATAAAAGGAATCAAATTATCCAGTCAAAAATTTATTAGGACACTCTTTCGGCAAACCGAAAAATACAACTATCTTGGACTACTGGAAGCAGATTCCATGAAGAAAATTAAATGGAAGAAAGAGTAACAAAGAAGAAATAACTTGGCTCAACAGCAGAAACATAATCAAACAAATAAATACATGAGCAGTATTTATTAGAAGGCATTCGTGTCCTTATCTAAATTAGACATGGCGATAACCGAGAAATGTGGAAACTTAAAAAATCGCGTTTGTATCTGTAAAACAGCAAAAAGGGCGCATTGTAGAGAGATTTGTGTTAGCGGGATATCATTAAAATGTTAGAGTTGGAGTACAGAGGAATTTCCAGTCCCATCGAGCCACCGGTTTCTAAATTATCCACAGGGGAGGGTTATTAAATTACACAATCGCTTCCTTGATTTTTGTTAATAATAAAATTAACCAGTGAAATTTTCTTGACCTGTCTGCACTCTTTTCCGTCAGCCATAATCGCATACTGGTGATACCTTTGTAATAATTAACAATAATAATTAAACTCAGTGGTAATTAGCATTCGTAAATGATTGCAATAAGATTTCTATAAATAGGAAGTAACTTGACATTGAACGGAAGCTGCCGAAGGCGGCACGTGAGTGAATAGTAGCAGTAATCTTTTCCATTAAGTGGTTTCTTGGTTACAACAATGACACAGTTGTAAAGCGTTTATAACATTGAATGTATTATCTTAGACGAGACCAATATGCATGGCTAAAGAAATCGTTAAATTGAAATGAAAAATGACAATAATAAAAATAAAGGTTCTTTTTTTGAATCCTGAACAAAATTTCTAAATGATTCTGAAAATATTTTCAAGCTTCTAATGTTTTCATTTTATATTTTGGACAATGGTCCTGAAAGAAATGAAAAATGTGTTTAAAAAAAAGGAGAGAAAAAAACGGAACGTGTCTCAAATAAATATATTTAGCATTGGAAAAACTAGACAATGTTTTCTTTCTTTATTGACTCTCACAATAGAAAAATAGAAAACTTTTTTGAACTTATCACAGTTCATAGGTTATTCAAAAATGGACTCGTCATTTAGAGAATGGGAAATGAGAAATCTTTTCTCTGTTTTTTTTTTTTTTATTTTCATTTTCTTTCTCTCCCACCTTTCTTCATTTCTGTCATTCTTCCCCTTTTGTCTTATATCTCCTTCTTTCTTCCTTCCTTACTCTTTCTTACTCTGTCTTTCAGTCTTTTACACTTTCTCTATCTCTCTTTCTCCCTCGCCTGTGTTCTCTCTCTACCTTTCTTTCTTTTTCTTCCACCCTATTTCCTTTTCTTGTTTTTCTATTTCCTTTCACCTTCTCTCTCCCTCTCTCTCTCTCTCTCTCTCTTTATATCCTTCTGACTTCTCTCTCACTCCTTTTTCACGTAATTCTATTTCCTCTCTTTTCCCTTTTCATATATATATATATCGTTTTTCTCTCTTTATCCCTCTTTCTTTGACATTCTCTCTTTCTCTGTCAATCTCTTTCTTTCGCTCGCACTCTCTCTTCAACTGTCTTGCAATTCTTTTTTTCTGCACTCTTTCGTTCTTTTGAGAATGAGAAAGAGATAACGAGAAAAAGTAAATGAAATGTTCTTCTATTCTATCTAACTTTTTTATCTCATTATGCTATATCTGTCTCTCTCTCTCTCTCTCTCTCTCTCTCTCTCTCTATCTATCTATCTATCTATCTATCATCTTTTTTCATTCTCTTTTCTCTCTGTCTCTTTTCTATATGCTCACATTTTTACTTCCTATCTTCTACTAGAGTAATTTACAAGCTGCCGTTAATGAGTTCGAACCACACTGAATGCCAGATTAAGTTAAACATGTACAAAAGCCTCGCATTTTGTTTTTTCACCTTTCTCATAATCCATCTGAAAATCCCTCGCTTTGTAGTAGTAGCTAGTCTGACATACCAATACGACAGCAGTGAGCTTGAGCCTCACTAGGTGCCCTAGTTATTACTTTCTACCAGACAAAGTGAAATTAATAAAGGTATTTAGACGCCTTCTAAAAAGTGCAATTGTTATATAGCCTGTTACGTGGTCATTACTACGGTAGGTGGGAACTAATTCCGTCTAGATGCTCCGCACTTGAAGCCTTGTGTCAAACTAAACTATGATTAATAATACCATCTGCTTTTTTCTGTCTTTAAATGTTCTCTTATCATTCACTCGTTCTATAATTCTCTCTCTTTCTCTCTCTCTCATTCTTTCCTACCTCCAAAAGGAAATAAAGAAATAAAAATGCGGAGGGAGAGAAAAAAGGAGAAAACTAAATTTATCATATTACAAAGTCTAAATAACGATTCCATATTTGGCTAACCTATAGAGCGTGACAAGTTCAAAATCTTTTCTTTTATCTCTAATCTCTTTCTCTAATCCCTAATCTCTCTTTTAATCTGATTTTTCTCTCCCTCTTTTGGCTTCCATTATATTTCTCTCTACTTTTCTCATACCTCCCTCCTTCTTTCATTTACCCCTTTCCTACGTTCTCTATGGTTTCTGTCTTCGACCTCCCTTTAGTTTTCTCTTCTTTTCTCTCTCGGTCTCTCTTTGATTTCCTCGTATCGCTCCAATTTCTTCCTGTCTCTTTTTTTAGCCATTACATACATTTCTCTCCCTCTCTCTCTCTCTCTCTCTCTCTCTCTCTCTCTCTCTCTCTCTCTCTCTCTCACGCACACAAACACACACACACACACGCACATACAGTGATTCTTCCAACCGCTTACTGATTTTTCATCCTTCTATCCTCTCATATGGTCTTTTCCTCTGTCTCTCGCTGTTTTGTTCCACTCTCTATCTCTCTCCATCGTTCTGTTTCTCGTCTCTCTTTTTATTCCCTTTATTTTCACCTATTCCTCTCTTAATTTCTTTCTCTTTTTCAACGTCTTCTGATCTTTTATCTCTTCCTTCTCTCACATTGTCTCTCTCCCTCTCTCTTACTTTCTCTCTCTGATTTACTCGTATCTGTATTTATTTTATTCTCTTTTACCAATTTGTTCCTCTCTCTTTCCCACTCTCTTTCTCTCTCTCTTTCCCACTCTCTTTCTCTCTCTCTTTCCCACTCTCTTTCTCTCTCTCTTTCCCACTCTCTTTCTCTCTCTCTTTCCCACTCTCTTTCTCTCTCTCTTTCCCACTCTCTTTCTCTCTCTCTTTCACACACATACACACACACGCACACGCACACAGTGATCTCTAGACAATTTACTTCTTCTTCTCCATCTAGCTTCTTCCTATTTCAGTCTAATTATTTCCTATATCCCTTTCTCTATCTCTTAGTCTCATTCTTTCTTTCTCTTTTACAAATTCATTCTCTCTCTCTCTCTCTCTCTCTCTCTCTCTCTCTCTCTCTCTCTCTCTCATGTCTAGGTAATTCCTTTCCACTTCTCTCCCCGACATCTTTCTCTTCCATTCCAATTCCTTCCTTACTTTCTCTCTCTCTCTCTTTCTATCTGTCTGTCTTTCTGTCCCTCTCTCTATTTCTTTCACTCTTTCTCTCTTTCTCTTTTTCCCTTCCTCTTCTCTTTCTGCCTACGTACGAGTATCAAGTTGATATAAATATTTATTCGTTTCTCACTTCCGCCCTCTGTAAACCTCTGAACTCGCGACTTCAAATCACACAACAAACAAGTACACTTCAAGCTTCGTTTTCACTAATCCAAAGCGAATTCTCTTCCAACTACGACGGCCATTTTTTTTCTAATTCCAACAAACCACTATTTATCTAGATGCCAATCTTTTTACACAAGGGATTTACATCCGACAAACAACGAAAGCAGACTGCTGAAGGAGGATCACAAGTTTATAAAAATGGTTGCAACTCGATACGCACCGAAAATAGAAATTATTTCCCTATTTCTCATTTATTTCGACTAGAGACTTTTACAAATGCAGAGAAAATAAATAAATAAATTGCAAACGTAACTCCGATAAACACTTTTGCTGGCAATCTATATTTAGTCACAAAAGTAATAATTCTTTGTTTCAATTTCTTTCTTTTTTTCGCATTTTCTTCGGCCAAAGACAATTGTTTTTATATGTTTATAAAATACATATAAAAATTGCTATATACGTTATTTTACAATGACACTGAATGAAAGAGGAAGAAAAGGAAGATGGAAAGAAGTTCTTTAAAGATACATAAAATATGGAGAAAAACTTTAATTATTATTATTATTAATAATAATTTAAGATTTCCACTTCAAGATCTTCAGTTCCTGCAGTTTGTAATGTATCTTTGAATATCTTAAAAAACTACCAAAATTTAAAGACCTTGAAATGGAAATCTCAAAAATGGGGCATACGAAGACATCAATAATTCCAGTTGTAGTTGGAGTCCTCGGATTAATTGGAAAAGGATCCGATAAATTCATTGAAGGAATTCCTAATAGTCGATGCCTTAAAGAAATACAAAAAATTGTACTCCCAAGTACAGCTCACACATTACCTCGCAAGTTGCCTGGCAGCTACTGACATCATTAAGGGTGTGTAGTGGGCAGTGATGCGTTGAATAGTTCATGTTCTGGGGAAAGGGCCTTTTCCCTAAGATACGAATAGGAGCTGAGAGATAACCCTCATCACTCGCTTGAAACCTCTAAGAATCGAATATGATATCAAGCCAAATCAAATGAAATAATAATAATAATAATAAGTTTTACTTTAAAAATAAGGTTATCATTATTTCTGAGTACGTATCAGCTATAGGCTTACCGTATTTGCCTAACAGAAATACAGGAATCCCTATTCAAATTCAGATATTTTCTAATAATCTTTTAGCATGTAAGTACTTACCTTATAATAGTCTTTTATTTCAAGTAGGTAAAATAAACTTCCCCGTCAATTTTAGTGTGTGAGGACACAACAATTCCTTTTAGAACTTAATCCCTAAACTACACACACAGATGATATGGTTTTAGTGGTGAAGGCTTCTGTAGAACAAGCAACACTTTTCGATACAAACGAAAACAGAAAAGAAATACACACGAAATCTCTAAAATGTCTTCATGTTCTGTTGCCATGGATTTATGTCAAAACCCGAGGACGGTAGATGTATTTAAAGATGACCGTCTACAGATTAATTGCCTGACTGATTTGTCTTTTACAGCTTATCAACCTTTGTGGATTATTTAAAGCACAGACATATCTCAGATCGTTGGCGATTGCTTAGAGTACGTGTTAGTCCCGAGTGGCCCTCCAGCTAGATATTTTTTTAACAAAAAGTTGTCTTTTCTCGTAGACTAGCTGCCACCCGAAGTAAAACATCCCAGGCTAACCTGCTATTTAATCTATAGCAGGGGGAAATGGATTATTTCTTTTTCACTGACATTAGAGAAAACTCAACGAAATAGAATTGACTGCAATTTAAACTGAGGTCAATAATAACGATTACATTATGCAGATATTTGCACACACCGACAGGACGACATAATCCCAATAACAAGAAATGGTTCATGAAGTGAGGGCACACAGAGTATTTGAAAAATTGCCAAGATGCCACGGTTAGTTCTTCATCCTGTGTCTAGCGTGAAGAGAGCTAATTGAAATCCTAATCCTACGATGCTAGATAGATAGATAGATAGATAGATAGATAGATAGATAGATAGATAGATAGATATGAACAAACAGATAGATAGATAGATAGATAGATAGATAGATAGATAGATAGATAGATATGAACAAACAGATAGATAGATAGATAGATAGATAGATAGATAGATAGATAGATAGATAGATATGAACAAACAGATAGATAGATAGATAGATAGATATGAACAAACAGATAGATAGATAGATATGAACAAACAGATAGATAGATAGATATGAACAAACAGATAGATAGATAGATATGAACAAACAGATAGATAGATAGATAGATAGATAGATAGATAGATAGATAGATATGAACAAACAGATAGATAGATAGATAGATAGATAGATAGATATGAACAAACAGATAGATAGATAGATAGATAGATAGATAGATAGATATGAACAAACAGATAGATAGATAGATAGATAGATAGATAGATAGATAGATAGATAGATAGATATGAACAAACAGATAGATAGATAGATAGATAGATAGATAGATAGATAGATAGATAGATAGATAGATAGATATGAACAAACAGATAGATAGATAGATAGATAGATAGATAGATAGATAGATAGATAGATAGATAGATAGATAGATATGAACAAACAGATAGATAGATAGATAGATAATCTCCATATTTATCTATATGAATGCTTGAATGCTTAAACAAAAAGAAAGACAGCAAAATATACAAAAAATGAAATACAAGAATGACAGATAGTTACATAGATAGATATATAGATATGAACAAACTGCGATAGATAGATATATAGATATCTAATGCTAATTTTCATATGGTCAGCTATTCTTGTTTTCCTAGCACACCCGCATTGGCTAGCACACATTGGCTAGTACGCCTAGCAAATCCCCGTCGTAAACACTTGCTATGTTGTGTTTGTTTCACACCTACAGACCCCAACTATGAGAGAGAGTGTATGATCTGCTGTGGAGACCAGTCTGACCAATAACCAGTACGCCCGATCCCTCGGACGCTAGCAGAACCATCGACAGCTTCCGAATAGCTTTTACTGAATTTCACTCATGAGGCTTGGACCAACATGTGGCATGGTCTTCAGACACTTTCCAAAGACGCCGCGCGTTTGAATCGGTTCCCCAGACCGATAACATCAAAAGGTCGCCTGGCAATTCGACCATGTTAAGATTTGAACGCTGTTGCATGACCGGAAACAAACGTTCTAACTACTCGGCCACGCATACACAGAGAAGGATTCATTTCAATTCCAGTTTCATGGGGATATCCTGCCTTTTTCCTCTGATAAATAGGGCAAGCTTACTCAACAACCGAGACGAAGGCCTCGTTGTTGGATTTAACTCGTAGCTGAGACAGTTGCTCAATTCGCACCGTTAGGTGTTGGTGTTCGAGATCCGATAAAAGCCAGAATTTCGAGCGCTGGATTTGTAAAACAAGAAGGCTTTCTACATTGAGAATACTGAATTTGACATAGCGCCAAAGCAAATTAAATTTCGCATCGTAAAGAGATTTAACCTGAGTATTGCGACTTCGAATGAATCCCTTCTAAAATATAGACAAACATTTCAAATTCTCGTAGACAAAAAGATGAAAGAAAATCTCAAGAAAAAAACTATGGCGCGTGGTTATTTTTATGATCTAAGGGGTCTTAGGATACCATATAATTTAGAAGATGCTATGTCATGAGAAAGGGATTGATTTCTGGTGTCGAAATCTTCAACAATGGCAATGAACATAGGACGACATAATCCCAATAACAAGAAATGGTCCATGAAGTGAGTACACACAAAGTATTTGAAAAATTGCCAAGATGCCACGCTTAGTTCTTCATCCTGAGTCTAGCGTGAAGAGAGCTAATTGAAATCCTGATCCTACGATGACTATACAGAAATAGAAAGTGGAAGATATAGACATATGAATAGATGGTGGCAAAACATGAATTTGATTAGGATGCAAAGATGAAAAGGAGGATGTGAACTGATATATATGAACAGACTGGGATAGATAGATAGATAGATAGATAGATAGATATGAACAAACTGAGATAGACAGATAGATAGATAGATAGATAGATAGATAGATAGATAGATAGATAGATAATCTGTATTTATCTATGTGAATATGTTTAGACATAAAGAAAAAGAAAGCAAAAAATACAAAAATGTGATACAAAAATGACGAGCATAGAAAGATTTGTACAGACCTAGTTAGATAGATAGATAGATAGATAGATAGGAAAAAACTGAGATAGATAGATAGATAGATAGATAGATAGATAGATAGATAGATAGATAGATGTGAACAAACTGAGATAGATAGATATGAACAAACTGAGATATATAGATAGATATGAACATAGATAGATAGATATGAACAAACTGAGATAGATAGATAGATAGATAGATAGATAGATAGATAGATAGATAGATAGATATGAACAAACTGAGATAGATAGATAGATAGATAGATAGATAGATAGATATGAACAAACTGAGATAGATAGATAGATAGATAGATAGATATGAACAAACTGAGATAGATAGATAGATAGATAGATATGAACAAACTGAGATAGATAGATAGATAGATAGATAGATAGATAGATAGATAGATAGATAGATATGAACAAATTGAGATAGATAGATAGATAGATAGATATGAACAAATTGAGATAGATAGATAGATAGATAGATAGATAGATAGATATGAACAAATTGAGATAGATAGATAGATAGATAGATATGAACAAATTGAGATAGATAGATAGATAGATAGATAGATAGATAGATAGATATGAACAAATTGAGATAGATAGATAGATAGATAGATAGATAGATAGATAGATAGATAGATAGATAGATAGATAGATATGAACAAACTGAGATAGATAGATAGATAGATAGATAGATAGATAGATAGATAGATATGAACAAACTGAGATAGATAGATATGAACAAATTGAGATAGATAGATAGATAGATAGATAGATAGATATGAACAAACTGAGATAGATAGATAGATAGATAGATAGATAGATATGAACAAACTGAGATAGATAGATAGATAGATAGATAGATAGATAGATAGATAGATATGAACAAACTGAGATAGACAGATAGATAGATAGATAGATAGATAGATAGATAGATAGATAATCTGTATTTATCTATGTGAATATGTTTAGACATAAAGAAAAAGAAAGCAAAAAATACAAAAATGTGATACAAAAATGACGAGCATAGAAAGATTTGTACAGACCTAGTTAGATAGATAGATAGATAGATAGATAGATAGGAAAAAACTGAGATAGATAGATAGATAGATAGATAGATAGATAGATAGATAGATAGATAGATAGATAGATGTGAACAAACTGAGATAGATAGATATGAACAAACTGAGATATATAGATAGATATGAACATAGATAGATAGATATGAACAAACTGAGATAGATAGATAGATAGATAGATAGATAGATAGATAGATAGATAGATAGATAGATAGATATGAACAAACTGAGATAGATAGATAGATAGATAGATAGATAGATAGATAGATAGATAGATAGATATGAACAAACTGAGATAGATAGATAGATAGATAGATAGATATGAACAAACTGAGATAGATAGATAGATAGATAGATAGATAGATAGATAGATATGAACAAACTGAGATAGATAGATAGATAGATAGATAGATAGATAGATATGAACAAATTGAGATAGATAGATAGATAGATAGATATGAACAAATTGAGATAGATAGATAGATAGATAGATAGATAGATAGATAGATATGAACAAATTGAGATAGATAGATAGATAGATATGAACAAATTGAGATAGATAGATAGATAGATAGATAGATAGATAGATAGATATGAACAAATTGAGATAGATAGATAGATAGATAGATAGACAGATAGATAGATAGATATGAACAAACTGAGATAGATAGATAGATAGATAGATAGATAGATAGATAGATATGAACAAACTGAGATAGATAGATATGAACAAATTGAGATAGATAGATAGATAGATAGATAGATAGATATGAACAAACTGAGATAGATAGATAGATAGATAGATAGATAGATAGATAGATATGAACAAACTGAGATAGATAGATAGATAGATAGATAGATAGATAGATATGAACAAACTGAGATAGACAGATAGATAGATAGATAGATAGATAGATAGATAGATAGATAGATAGATAGATAGATAGATAGATAGAGCAAATAATAGGAATTTATCTTATGACACTCTCTATGCCTTTATTAACTTATCCTCTATATGAATGGTTATACACATTAAGTGTTTTGGTTTCTACAGTTTTACACTTTTAACCAATCAACCATACTCATAATTATATACGTGTATGTGTGTGTATAATTTATATTTAGGTAGCAAAAATTCATTCATATATATATATACATACATATATATATATATATATGTGTGTGTGTGTGTGTGTGTGTGTGTGTGTGTGTGTGTGTGTGTGTGTGTGTGTGTGTGCGCGCGTGTGCGTGTGTGTGTGTGCACTTCTGTAAGCAAATATCACCCGAAAAGTTTTTCAAAGCCGTTTATGTGTGTTCGCGCATGTCGGAAATACGGTCGTCGTCGTGGGCGTTAACTCTATTACCCTGCCTTGCTATCACAGATTCATTGAAACAAATCTCAGTCGACCTATCCTAATAATCACTTTAGTGTGAAGCCCATCTATTGTCGACAATATTTATGTTCGGCTTATGTATCCCCACGCACCTTTGATGTCTGTAGAAATTGCACACGTAAAGTGGTTGATATAAACTCTTATTTCAACACCAAATACAATTTATTTGATCATGGACGGTGAGTGATGCTTAGTAAATTAATCTCGAACACTTTATTAAATTCCCACTCAGCGCTCAATATTGTTGTCTTGTGCCTGACAAAACTAAGTTGAATAAATATCAGTGTTAGCAGTAGAACAATAGTTTTCTTTCTCTTGACTCAGGAAAAGAAAGATCATGACTCTCTAGAACTTCCTGTCTTTTGTTGATCTAAATAGTTTTTTTTACCATACCATTCTGTCCTTTCTCTCTAAATTTCCGAGATGAAGATATAATTATTTACAATATTTACACTGGTTCGATACCCGTCGCTTCACCGATAGCAAGATGAGCAAATGTCAACTCTAAACAATTTGTGCATTTAAAATATTACATTTATTAGAAAATATATCCACTTCAAATACATAATGAGTCAGGAAAATGACTTCAAATTCCACAAATTTTGACTGAAACTTTTTCCTGTTACCTTGATTTTGTTGACAGATTGAAAGGAAAAATTATCCTCGCAACACATATATTCATTTCAATTTCATTCAAATTCTGTGTATCTACGCCTGGGTGTGCGCAGGAATATCTTAATCCAATGACTGTAAAAAAAATTTCGGTAAAGTTTAATCTTCGTACCCGCAAAAAAGCAGTGTCTCAAAATGGCGGGGTTTTTTTTAAACCGCTCTTATTGTATTCTACTCGGCAGCATTTATTGTTTTAAAAAGCCATTTTTAGAATTTTAATAACCAAAATCTTATAAACAATTTCCGAAAAGTAGACGTTGCCAAAGTATTTTTACGTCTGTCACTGAATGTGTTTAAGAGAAAACAAATCTTTTGTCACACTTTTTTTTGTGGGTACAAGTGTTAATCTTTACCGAAATATATTAACGTCTGTCATTGAATGTATCAAGAGAAAACGCGTCCTTTCCCTTTGAAACAAGGTTTTATTGCGAGTAGGAAGTTTAAACTTTGTCAATCTTTCTAAAAATTAACAAAAAAAATTTAAAAATTAGTTCTATTTATTATTAAAAGTTCAGGAATATTGTATTTTGTTTTGTTTTTATAATTTAAATATTTCTCTTTATCCCTTTTCTCGATCTTTCCGATTTTATTGCTCAGCCCAGGGTAGTGCTTGTTCAGACTGTGCGGGAGAGGAATGTATCATTCTAATGTCGTATTTCAGACTTAATGAAACTGTATGTGTATGTGGGGGCATTAAATGGAACAATTACGCGTACATGTAAAAGTCACTCATGCAGAATACAGATATCCGCTTATACGTTAAATACGTGCATGCAAAATCACACACAGTGTGTGACGTATAGGGAATCAACGCTTCTTTTATAATATAGATTCTGACTAATTTCCTCATCCTTGTTGTTGTTATTGTCACAACGTTTCAGAATTTGTTCCCTTCGGCCTTCTTCATGTTAACGCCCTTGCTGTATCATCAATTCGCTGAATCTCATTAGGTAGGTTACTCAGTTTCTCCATGCTTATCCTGCTTTCATTGTGTTCTGTGAGTGTTAAATTTTGCAGGCCCTCTTTCCTAACGGTGTGTTCCAGATATTTCGGTTTGCGATGTTTTGTCTGTCGAAAAGGTATTGTAGAGTGGAAAATGTTTTTTAAACAAGACCTTCTCCAGATTAGTTGGTTGATTTGGGGTTTATTTAAAGCAGAAATATATTTCGAGTTGTAGCAGGCCTTTTCCAACAACCGGTAATTCACAAGCTGTCCCCCATCTAAATACTAACAAGGATCAACACTGCTTAACTTCGGTGATGTAGCTGAAATGAAAGGGTTTTTTTTTATTCTCCTAGAATATGAGTTTTATGAATCAAACTTTTAGATATCAGTTTAGAAACATCCTCTACTAAGTGTTCCGAGAAATAGGACTCAAGATAAAACATTTCAATACAGAAACTATGATCTGGATTTGGTATAAGATTGGTTATTGTACATTAAACTCGTGTTATGTTCTTAAATAGCCTCGTCAGATCGAAACACTCATATGGATATCATGCATAGCGTCAATCTTGTTCAGAAATATCTAAACAGTTATCTCTATACAACCGCTATACAAAGATCATATCCTTACAACTTTCGTATTCCATTAGTAAGGAAGAAGTTCCACTCAGACAGCTTTTTCCCCAGAACTGCTGCTTTTTGTAAACCGGTTCCCGGCAAGATGTGTTTACACTCACTGTAATCTTGAATAGTTCAAGTCTAGCCTTAACCGTTATCTTTCATGCATAACCTCATGAACTTGACTTCTTGCCTTTTCTTACACTCATACAACACCACACAGTAGAACTCTTGGGCCTTGTATTGGGTGAGCATTAAACACTTTCACTGTTGCATTGTTATAGCATTGTTACATGCCTCTACTGTTTCTGTTTCGGGGGGAAAACAGAAAATTGTCAAATTACTGTAAAGACGCTGACAATTATTTCTCTTGGGCATTGCCATTTTGGTTTCATTAGGATACTCTGCAGTGCAGACTAAGAATTTTCATTTTTAGATTGTAAGATGTTTTGGAGATAATAACGATCTATTGATATGCCCTACTAATTAATCTGTTAAGGAAAGAAGAAGTGGATTTATAACTTTTCGATGGATATTTGCGCGTAATTAAATATAATGAACCCCCACTGGAATTGGATTATGGCTCTCCGATTACCAATTCCGAGCCGTTATCCATGACACCTTCTGTACTTCAAAACTTACAGAACGTGGCATTCCTAAGCGGTCACAAATCTAGGTGCTGACAAGGCGCGTCGTTGTTTAACTTCAGTATTCGTATGAAGTGCATCAACGTGGTATGGTTGTAAACCAAATAATACAAATTATGCTAAACGACACCCTAACAAAATATAGAACACAGAAATAGTCGTATCGTACATCATTATATGTAACATTTAAGATGAAAATATCTAAGTTATCCGTTGCTTGTGAGTACAAAAATCACTTTTATTTATATTTCAATGCCTGGGAAAATTCTCAAAGCATTAAAAGCCCATTGTTAGTGGAATTATTGTTAGTGCATTATTCTTTTTTGTGGCTTTATCGTAAATAAAGTGTGGAGTTACCCCACTTACTTTCCTAACAAAAACAAACGCCACTAGAGGACGCTTTCTGTACCTATAAATACACTGTATATTTTCTATCATCCTTTTTCTCCTATTTCATCCAGGGGCGGTAAGATGTACGTCGAATGTGGAGAAAAGCGGATGCAGATTTACCGCGAAGACGCATTTCCCATTGGGAAACGCACACACAAACGCACACACACACGTACGTACGCAACTTAATTTTTCTTCATTTTCTCTGGGACTTCTACAAACGTTTTACATACGCAAACAAATCACTATATTTTTAATGTTTTCATGCATGTTCATTCTCTTGTCACATACAAACAATATCATATTTTTGTTTTGTTTCGTTTTTTAATTATTTTTTTTAATTTTTATTTATTTTTTTGTCGCTCGCAACAGTGTAACATTTGTTCTTGTTTATAACACGTGATTGTTTGTTTGCAAATATATTGCTTTTAGTTGTTTCATTGTATTTTATTACCCTAACACACATGCAAGTCCGCCATTTTTGTTGTGGGACAAACATTCCAGAAGACATGTGTTTCGACCTAAACACTCGACCAGCATACTACTCCCTAAACAAAAAATTGTCTTTCTAATTTCCATGACGTTTGCGCGTGTCGTCTGTTTCCTTCGTTGACTTATTTACATTTAATGTTACCATTCATATCAAACTTGTTGTCGCTTGTTCCCGAACAGGAGGAATTTCATGATAATTACACTACCAAGTTGCCTCCTTTATTTGGTTGTTTCTAGTAGTATCGTCCTGTAAACGTTCGCGATTGCAAGCGTCAACTTAACAATTTTAGTTTTTCGATATATATTCATAACAAATGGAGAGGTAACTATATATATATATATATATATATATATATATATATATGTGTGTGTGTGTGTGTGTGTGTGTGTGTGTGTGTGTGTGTGTATATATATATATATATATATATATATATATATATATATATATTATATGCGCGGTACTTAGTGGAAAGCGCTCAATATCGGTGATAGAGTTTGATGATCGCAAAAGCGTGAAACTTAGGGTCACTCAAAAACTCATATCCATACAACTTATGATTATATATATATATATATATATATTACCATAAATTGGTCATACCGAAATAAAACAGCTAAACCGATTAATGTCGGTCTTCTATATTAAGAATTGAGGACCAAAAATAACCTCATACCAATGTTATATACAAACAAATATAACATAAAAGGCTAATTGCCCTTAAGCCTACCAGACACTCTTTCTGTTTATAGAGAGGTGGCTGGTCGGACTTTAATATATATCGATTTCAGAACCTTCGGGTGTTAAACGCTGGTTTGGAAATACCACTGAGTATTGTAAATGTGATAATAAGTTCAATTGTTTAGTAAGATTTTTACAAGATAATTACTTTATTTAGGATGTTGACATTGATCAAGAGATTTATCTCTAAAGAGTCGCATGAATTAGTTAATGGTAGCATGTCTCTATGGCTTATCTCCAAATTGAGCTCGATGTTTTTTCTTTCGTTATCTCTTATTTTTGTGATGTCAACGACCACTCGTTGCCACTTTTGTAATGTCAACGGATATTCATTGTCACTTTCGTAATGCTCGTTTTAGTTGACACTTTGAAATCGCAGATACAACTATAGTAACGCCGTTGAACAATCCTAGTGTCAGACATCTTCGAATAACACTTGCACTAATAATACTTGATCGATAATGCTCACTCGAAAATAAGTACTGTGTAGTAATCAGTATAGAGAATAGGATAGAAAAGGGACTAGCGGACCATATAGTAATAGAGGATAATATAGAGTAGAAATGGTGATTATATTTATTGTACTATATGTACAAATGCGGCACAAAGCCAAAAGGGGGAATGGGGTAAAGGCTGGTCTTCTTCTTCTGTCTTAACATTTAAATTTAGCTAGCCGCAACCACTGACCCAAACATACTGACAATATTCCTTTCACCAAAACAACTCATTCTTACCTCATACACCATAATACCTCAGAAACTCTATGAAGTCCGACCTAGTCCCCATATATACAATTCATTGTTTGGCGGGGGGGATAAAATAACAATTAAAATTTTTTAAAATCCCCAATGATTATATACAAATGTGTACAAACTATATACAAGAAACTAAACAAAATTTTTGTTAGTAACAAAACCCCGACAAAGCCCTAAATGTAGCAGTAACATCAGTTCACTGGACGAAATCAATGCTGGACTTTGAAAAAAAAATAAAACATTCATACACCCCAAGCACTCACTCAAACACACACTCATTCAAACACAAAAACAGTTACGAAAATCACACCCGAAACGAAAGACGCCCAGCACCCACCAGAGAACTGACATCACTATCCACCTAAAGAAGGGAGGGATGGGGAATTAAACCAAAAGAAAAAAATAGGGACAAAAAATAAAAGGGGCCAATGAGCATACACACCCTAGCTAAGTTTACTAACGAGAAAAGAACTTAAAACAAAAAACGACCTACACTAAACTATTAAGAGGAGGGTTGCCAATGTTCAACCCAGCAAAACGCAATATCCTCCTAACCGGCATCAAAATCCCACTCTAAGTCAGCACCTTTCACTCGACAGAGACGCGCAAGACTCACCCACCTTTCGACAAATTCCAATGGATGGATTCGCTTCCTTTCCGTCCTGATCTTGACTTTAAGCTGATGCTTAAAGAACAGGATCAGTTGGGAAGAGGTAAACTTCTCAGTCCCATGAATTCCTTCTGTCGCGTCGTCCATATCACGACTCGCATAACCCCCAGTAAGCAAAGGAACACAGTGCTCAGCCTTATTGCTACAGACGGAACTGGCCTAGAGGACGAAGAACTTTCCGCGCAGCATGCGAACCATGATGTCTTCAACAAACTTGCACAACGGAGCTACGACACTACAATGAAAAAAGGCGTGACCTAGGGTCTCCACCTCGCCACTGCAGCGAACGCAGTTTGGCGACTTTGCCAAACCCGCCGAACGAAGTCTTTTGGCCACCCAGAGGGTCCCTCGAATCACCAGCCAGGTGAGTGATGCCTCAGAGTTAGTGAGACATTTCCACCCGGGCGCCCAAGGCCATATGCAGCGAGCCTCCCGCTTCGTCAGACCGAGCTCGCCTATCAAAGCATCCTGAGCGTTCCCCCGAACTAACACCTGATATAATGTCTTACCGCACAACGGCTGGACGTCGGAGAGGCCATCCTTCGCCCGTAAGAGTCGCTTGAGGGTAATCCGACATTCACAATAGAATGAGCCCTCGCCTCGAGGAGTACGGCCGGCCTCCTCCTCACACGAGCGCACATTTCTCAAGGATGGAAAATGTTTATGGGCGTCTTCCTTCCAGAATTCGCCGTTCTCATCCAATTGCATACACATCCGGTCTAGATAAGTAATGCGAAGTGTATGTTGACGAATCTCAACGCAAGGCACCCCTAGACCGCCATCAGAAGGATGAAGGTAACAGATCTCGCGACTAACCATGGTGGCTCTGCCTCCCCACAAGAAGGAGAACAGGAGCCTTACAAATGCCAATAAAGTGTTAGACGGGAGTGGAAACACGGAGAGTCGGTAAAGGAGAATCGGGTAGATGTGCGAGGCACATACTTCCGCCCTCCCCTTCAAGGAAAGATTCCTCCAGAACCACAGACGAACTGCGACCTCGGCCTTCTCCCGCACCAATTCATTTCCAACAGGAGGTCGGGACCGAACCAGACGCCGAGTATCTTGACCGGCCCGTCCGTCCAGTGAAAAGATCCGGGAAGAGAAACTCCCTTCCACGAACCCAACCGCAAGCCAACAGACATCGCAGTTGATCTTGACCCCTGTCACCATCTCATAGCCTTTGAATTTTTGCTGACTTCGTTAATTTCGGCTCTGCTCGACACAAGAACCGAAACGTCATCAACATAGGCGGAGTACCTGGAAAGAGCTTTGAAGTTAACCTTTCCCTTGGACATCGGTGGCCTGTCTCCCGATGGCACCATCAAGAGTGGGATGGGAACAGGTTCTATGGGAGAGGCCGTCGGTGTCCTCACCCCGGCCATGTTCAATGCAGGACAGCAACCCTAATCGGTATCATTATGGATCTCTGGTTAGCAAATTTGAATGCCCGGGGCCTGAGGTCTGAGTCTCGTAGGGCGAGGCTCGATCGCGATCTTCAGCGTCTCGGGGTGGATGTTTGTTGTGTGCAGGAGACCCATTTTTTATCTCGCGACCGTGAGGACATTCTGTCTAAGAGGGTCGTCCTCTATTCAGCATGTTAAAACATACCATAGATTAACTTCAAAGCTCTATAAAGGGAGGGATGAACAAAAAGCGGGAACCTCCCTGAACAATATTGTTGTAATTTTTTAACAATGTCATTGTCTAAGCAAGCCATGGGCGGAAACATTCCAAATACATGGTTTGCTTCCGCAACCATGGCAAAAATCTGTTGATCAGCCACACCAGCGCGAGCCACTGTTAATACTCTCTTTGCATTTGGAAAGTTCCGCGGGTCTTCTATATCCAAATCATTTATTTTTCGAAAATTTAGGAGTGTTTTTGATTTCCTCATTTTTCTAGATTTCAATAGAGCCTTATTTTCCAGATCTTTAGAAACTCGGCACACGTCTTCCCCAGTTTGATAAATGGATTTAGACTTTTTTTTGATAGATGCAGGATCGCTGGAGTCAGAGGAAGGACTTCTTTATCTTTTTTCTAATTTCCTTGGTGAGTTTATAGGGTTTTCGGCAGGGATGGATTAGGGGTATTGGCAGGGGAAGATTTTTGACTGACTGAGGACTTGAGGAGGGGATTCTTCTTGAGGGTGGTCATTTTGGAATGGGTGGGGGTTAGAGATTTTACGATGGGTGGATGAGCCATATGATGTTTGACAGAAGGGGAAGACGGTGCCGAGAAAGAAGAGATGTTTTGTTTTTAAGGCTTCTTTTAGGTGCTGTAATTTTTCCGCTTTTTCAAATGACGGTTCATATCTTAATTTTTGACTCCTCAGGTGGTCGGCTTAGCTAGTCGGGGAGTCGCCCTTGGAACTTCAGGTAGTGGGACTGTGTGCGTCTTTTGCCGTAAGGGCTTTAGTGGAACGAGGTCCCACTGCCTGGAGCTTCTCTCTAGCCATGCCAACGACCTGTCATTCCCCCTCTCCCTTCTCCGCGTCGGGCAAAGGCTTTTCGGAAAATGGGGGCTTTGAGACGGACCCAAACGAGGGTTTTACCACCCGGTCGCTGGCATGCCCATTACAGGCGAGACGGAAACAACAGACTCGACCAGAGGGGTATTTGGGTCGACTGGGGTCAGATCTCCAAAGGCCTTCATCTCTGGACAGGAAGAGGAGAGGTGACCAATCTTTCCGCACTTCCAGCATGTTGGTTTACAGCCGGTCACAATGACCGGCATTTTCTGGTCCCCTACATCTAGGCAGTTGGGGATGGAAATGAAGGCCTGTTTATCGATCATAATTTCGAAACTCCACCCCCGCCAGTCAGATCGTTGGATGAAGCTGCAAGTAACTGCCCAAACTGGGCAAAATAAACTGCCAAGTGCTCACCAACGATCTGAGGAGAGACCTCAAATATTGAGACCTTGGTCCTACGCCTACCCTCATATTCAGTTCTTTGTATGTGGTCTTCCGTTATTAAATCCCAACAGGACAAGGCTTCCCAGTCGGCTGGCGTGGGTAACAATACGTCCCACAAAGTATCCTTTGCCTTTAATGACTCTTTGGGGCTTCACTCCCAGAGACGTCAACGTTTTAATTACGGTGTCTTTTGTGGAGCGACAAATTTTGCGTCAACGCTTGTCCACCACAAAGACGGACAATTCTTTTATAAACCTTCTGCAATTCCATGGGATTAGCCAACAGCCCATCTTTCATCACAAGATGTGCGTAACTCTTGGCTCTCTCGAGGAACTCCGTTGATTTTCCATTTAGGTGGGGACTTCCAGCAAGAGGGCGTCTCCCCTACCGCTGTAATAACGTCATTGTTGGTCTTATCTTCGTTGAGTTCTTCAGCCATTTTTCCTTTTAAACTTTGGCCTTTTTCGGCCACCATACTTTTCTCTGCGTCCTTAACATTGGTATTCACCACCATATTGGTATTATCGGACATCATACTGTGTTCTGGATATTTTTTCACGTCAGTAATAATTTGACTATTTTCCGAATTTTTGTTATCCTCGGCCACCATACTTTTGTCTGTTGATCATTAATGTCGTTATCATTAATCTTTTTACCTTTAACCGGAGGGTTTTTCTTTTTCTTTGAACCAAAAAGGTTTTTTTTAGCTGACTTAACTTTGTCAGACATTGATATTCTATATGAACTTTATTTTTGGAGAATGAAGGGAAGGGGCGTTTGAAAGAGAAAAGTAAATAATAGAAACGACAAAATAAAGTTTAAATAAACAAGGTTCGCTTTAAAAGCGAGACAACAAAATTAACCAGACAAAAAAAATGCAGAAAACAGTAGGACGTACACAAAATAACGTAAAAGACAGACGAGAAAAATAAACGATAAAGACAAAGGTAAAACAAACAACAATCACAAAATAACTTTTAAAACGGAAAAGGAACGGCTACAAATGTCAAACAAAAATTAATACAATAAAACAGGCGAAAAAGAACGTTTAAAAATAAGAAAAAACGATAAGCTACAAAAAAATACGAAACAACAAATTAAAAATTTTCAATATGGCCGCTGTTAAAAACTAGTCTGACCAGAAAACGAAGGAAACACAAACAATAACAAAGACAGATTAAACAAAATAAACGTGAAATTTAACACAGAACGATAAACGAAAAAAAACACGGACTTAAACGATATTTAAAAAGGAAAACAAGAAACAAATTAACACGTAATAAATAAAGAGAAAATGAAAAATTAAGACAATATAAACACGTACAAACAAGGAAAGAATTTGAAGGGGAGGATTACAGAAAATTAAGAAAAGAAAAAAAGAAAAAGAAAAGAAAGCGAAAAAATGGATATAATAAAAATAAGGGGGAGTGAAAAAAAGAAAAAAGAAATTCAAACTTTTTAGCAAAAAAAATCAGTCAGTAAAATAAAACGTAAGCCAATAATAAAAACAACAACAATCGTAACAAAAGAGTTCAAACAAAAGGACGTTGACAGAAAATCCCAGGGGCTGAAAGAATTACCGGTCGGTAAGAAAAGGATCACTACTCCAAGAGAGTAGAAATGCTGATTAATTAGACGTCATGCTAATTCCCATATATGCGTTATCTTTACGGTCACGTGATCTTCTTAAATCAATAATGGGATCGACTGTGTTTGCTTTATGGCGATCTATGTTCAAACTCAAGTGTCGGCAGCAACACTTTATTCCTATACAACACTTATTAAATCACTTGATTTCTTGAGTCATGGCACACAAAATCCCCACAGTTGGCTGTTGTTAAAGATCAGATCATAGCTAATTGCATATGTGCATTTGTTTCTTTTTAGCTTTGACTGCTTTTGAAATATACTTTCTTTTGTTTTATTTTAGAATCTTCTACTTATCATAACCCATGTTTTCATAATGCGATGGAACGCTTGCAAACGTATATATACGTCGACAGCACACAATGTAAGTATCACGACGACGTATAAGTACGTTTATAGCAGCGGAAGTGTTAACTTTAAATTTTAGTAACGTAGTTATGGTTAAAAAGTTTGTCCCGGATTTATTATTATATTTTTTTTTATTTCAGTTAGGTCGCTAAGTGCACGTTTTCACGGTCTCCATCCGTCTGCTCTTCGCCTCTCACAAAGCTGTTTATCGATGCGAAGAGGAAAAAAGAAAAAGATTCTCAAACGCACACACACACACACACACACACGCGAGCGCGCGCGCACACACACATTTCTGTGAGATAGATGATTCAGGGTGGATATGTACCCGATTAAATCTCTGTAAGGTTTTCATCCAACTGAACGTACGAGAGAACGAGGTTGACAATTCTCGGTAAGTCTTCCATGCGGTAAGTGCAAACGCCAAATTCTCCCGTGGATAAATACCGCCCACGGCACCCTAAATAACTGGATGCTGCCTGCGGGCAGGGCTTTCATCACCCGGAACTGACAGAAAATAAGACGAGACGACCCACGAGATTTTCGTCAGTCTGATTTATACTCTTGGTAATTTATTACAAATGTATGGACACACAAACACACACACACATATATGTACACACACACACTGATATATATATATATATATATATATATATATATATATATATACGAAATCGTGTATCTGAGTACTTTGTCACGCAATAGGCTTTATATTTGAGTGCCATACAAAAGAGAAAGAGATCTGAAACTAGATGCATATAAATGTGTATGTGTGCATGTGTACGTGCGTGCATGCCTGCGTTCATACGTGTAAGTGCGCGTCTGCGTGAGTGTCTCTGTGTGTGTCCGTATGTAAATTTAAATAAATATATCTGAGTGGGATATATTTTGTACATGTATATATGTATGTTAATGTACATATTTATATATGTAATAATATATATATATATATATATATATATATATATATATATATATATATATATTTACAGATATCTATAAATATTGTGTAAACAAAATTCTCCGATTAAAAATTCCATTGCAGCACCTTGTATTCCCAAGCTGTCACCCATCTAGCTACTGGCCAAGCTCCACGTTGCATAACTTCGGTCATTGTGTTGAACTGGTATTTGAACATTGTTTTAATTTGTTTTTTTAAGCATTTCCCACCAAGCAAGGCGGGAGTGCCATTAGCACGCAAGCGTTTACAGAGAGTGAAAGCAAGAGTAAAGAGAGGTGTTTGAGGAAAGGATAAAGATAAGGACAGGGATCAAGGCCAAGGTATCAGAAAATGTCGATTGACATTACATTTGAGTATTTGAAGATTATATATATATATATATATATATATATATATATATATATATATATATATATATAGTTTTAAGTTATGTTATATTTATAGGTTAAAGTGATAATATCCGGATATACGAAAACAAATATAGCGATACGATTGCATAAATGCATAAAACAGACTGGATGTTTACTTCAATGTTCATTATATATATATATATATATATATATATATATATATATATATATGATGAAAATGTGGAAAAGACAAATCAAAATCCGAATATGTGAGTTTACTGTTTTTTTATTTTGTAAACTCACATATTCGGATTTTGCTTTGTCTTTTCCACATTTTCATCATACCGTCGTATCTACATCCACATATTTGCTTATATATATATATATATATATATATATATATATGTTTTGTTGGTGTCCCGATCAATTGCACCTCACACACAATAATCAAGGAGGTTGCAGTCTATTTACGTAGCCAGATGTAAAGGATGATGTGAAATTGTCTGATAGCCATAACTGGGTTCTCCTACATAGGTGTCAGACCTACGCTAAATTCAAAATTAACCTAAAAAGGGGGAATTTTGATCATGGTAAAATGTGGTCTGACATAGAATCCTAGACAAGATCATAAGTGGTAGACAAGAAATTGATACACACTGTAAGCGATTGACAACCTTGTATCATAATTATGAAACAAATGTAACGTATTCATTTTTTATAAGAAGCTCAAGACAGGCGTAGAAAGATAATCAAACGTACAGCCAATTGTAAAAAAGATTTTGTAGTTGATAATTAAAAGGCTTCTTTAAAAGACCAGTGAATAGAACTTAAGTCTTTAAAAATAAAAAGTGTGTAACATAATATGTTAATAATATCCGCCGACTAAACAGCAATAGACAGAAATATTAAATCTAAATAAACAAAATAAAATAATCATTCATAGAAGGTGCACCGCAATTTACTTACTAATGACCATATGAAATAGTACTACCAAGTTCAAAGTTTATCCATATTGTAATATATATATATATATATATATATATATATATATATATATATATATATATATATATATGTTTATATCTATTTTATATCTATAAAAAGAATGTATAAACATAAAAATATCTTAAAATAATTGTCGGACTTTGTCCATTTCATAATATGTGACGTCATTTGTTTACATTTGGATACGCATTGAGCAGATATGAATGTACGTGAGAGAATCATGGAAGGTTGTATTTTAAAATGCAGTAAAATCTACCTTGCTAATCGAACGATCCTCTGTGACCCAATCGGTTAAGGCACGTCAGGCTATATGACGGTTCCGTATGGGATACAGGTTCGATTCCTGTCAGAGGACGAATATTTTCTATGAAAATTTCTCGGACATTCAGGCCGGTAAATGTTGTTAATACTGTTTATTATAAACAGAGCATTTACTTAAATATTTGTATATATAAAAAGAATGTATAAACATAAAAATGTCTTAATGTATATATATATATATATATATATATATATATATATATATATATATATATATATATATATATATATATATATATATATGTTGTTTCATTTAATGTGACTATAAACCAGTCACCGGCGACGATATTTGTTGTTCCCCTTAATGTTGGTGTTGCCTAGGATCCAACAAAGCTTGATCTTTCATACCTTACATATGTAGGCCTATTTAACAAAATATTTAAAAATTAAAAGCTTTCCTGTAGTTTGTGTTGTTTTCTGGGATACTAGCGCAGATAAGGAATATGAGAAGATAATAAATATTTCCAAGTTGTCTAAAACGATGTTAAGTGCCAAATCTATTGTACAAGTTTCAGCATTAAAAATGGATGCGTCTTTTGGAAGGCGTTTGCTAGCTACTGTTTTATTGAAAACAGCTGCGCGTCCAGCTCTTGTCTTTGGCGCCATATGTAAAAAGGTAATTGTGCTTGGTATAATGCTCCTTGATTTGGTTTTTCTTGGTGAGTAACGGGATGAGCTTTTGTTTTTGAGGGTTTACTTAGGTCTAGAATTGCTACGCATTGATTTATGGCCTAAGGGAGAGTATATGTTAGGATGGTATCAAGTATGGTAGGAAGCGGATGTTTTTTATTTTTCAATGAAGAGTCCAACTCAAAGGTCCAAAGGCCTTGTTGTATTTTCAATTTTTGTTAAGCTTTTATTTTGAATTAATCATCATCATCATCATCATCATCATCATCATCATCATCATCATCATCATCATCATCATCAATCCCATGACCGGGCGTGGTCATAGTGTCGCTTCCGAGAGAAAATAATGATATCATCAAGTTGCTGACATTCTACACTACTTCAAACAAAAGGTTAGGAAGGAAACCTCCATCAAAACTGAAAAGAGCGATAACAGCTACTGGACTTGAGAAACCTTTTTTCCTGAAAAATTGTTTTAAGATTTTATAAATTTCAACCGAAAGAATCACTAACAGCTGAAAGTTTCCTTATAAGGAAAGAGTTAATATTACAATTACGATTACCATGTATACTGAAAAAATAGAGTTTAGTGGTTGAAAACTTGCTCTATCCAACACTGTTATTGCTCACCCTGTATCAGTTGCAGTCGCTGTTAACATAAATAGGAGGCATTATTTTGGTGTAGGAGCGCGTCCTCTTTTCCACATCGATTTATATTCCAACCACAAAGGATTTGCCAGTCATGTCCATTTTATAAAATTTCACTTTGGTATGTTTTCAAGATTTTCTAACAAACCTTTTTTGTCTGGAAACTTCAAGGGAGTCTGCCACTATTGGGTTGCATGCGAATAGCACGCTCAATATGTCTGCTTATTCAAGGGAACTATTATCGATTACGCTGGTCTAGTTTCAGACTCAGTTCGGTAAAAGCAGAAGAAAGAACGAATGGTCACCTATTGTAAGAACTAGAATATCTTTATCGCGTGTCAACTACTAAAGCGGGTCCTTTTGTGACCAGAATTTTCGAAAACTAAAATTTATGTATCGAAGACAAACAAGCTAGGTGTCAATATGTTTTTACTGAGGATCTAAATAGGAATTTTCTCGTTGCTTTATTATTATTATTATTATTATTATTATTATTATTATTATTATTATTATAAACATGTTTCATCAAAATCCAATAAAAAAAATAGAGACTTTATAGGAACTTGGAGATCATTCTCTAATATCTCATTAACCAGAGTAAATAAGTTTTCGGCAGAACTTTTTACCAATCGAATACGAAGTGAATAAGAATGATTCGATCCTGTGTACGTGGCATAGCGGTTCCGAGCTGTAATGATCTGGACTGGTGAAACTAAGAAATGTAGCTCGTCTGATTTTTCTCCTCCTTCTCTCTCCATTCTAGCGTTTGTGTATGTGCAAACTATGTACCTTCAGGATATGGGCGATCATAGTTCTCCACAGCATCCTGTCTCTTATTTCTCTCAGAAATAATTGCTTTGTAGTAAATGTTTCTCCGTCTATTTGATTTCATTTATATAATAAATAATATCCATCGTTAAAGATGCTCCGAAAATGATCTGTTCCTTGTGCAACTCTAGAAAATAGCTGACTCTTCAAGCCATGCTCTAAAATTACCAAAGTTGGATCAGACCATATCTGGGCTGGTGCTGACCCATCCTCAGTTTCCAACTTTGCATTTATGAAGTCTTGTAAACGATAAACTATTTCCAATCCTTAGACGCAAAGTCTATCACTAATTTATCGCTATTTCCATGTCAAGTGATCAGATGTGCTACATTCCTTAGTTTCACCAATCCAGACCATTATAGCTAGAACTCGCCATGCTACATACACAGGGTCGACTCATCCTAATTCCGTACGTATTTAATTGGCATGAAGTTCCACTAAATGCTTCATCCCAAGAACCGCTACTTTATGGAACAATACCGAAAGAATCCTTCCTGATCACTTCAATCTTGCATTGGATGAAAGTTTTATAAAAAAAAAATAATGATGGGCGTGTGGCCAAATGGTTAGAAAGTACGCTTCTGACCATGAGACACGTGTTCGAATCTCACTGTGGCCGATTTATTCGTTGAGATGAAGTTTGTCGACCGTGGAGGTGATCCGAGTGCGGAGCACCTTTGGAAAGTTGGCCCAAGCGTTGTGAGTGAAATTACGTAGAAAAATCTTTTGAAAGACCGTCGATGATTGTGCGCTGCTAATACGAAATCAAAAGTCATCGTTAATTAGCGTACTGCCCATGTTCAAGAAACTTATCACGCCGGCTTATGCACTCTCGCCTAAAAACCGTAACTAAGGTCCACTCAGCATAGTTGGAGTATAAACCGTAGGTAGGCTCAGTAGATTGCACAGGCGTCTGTAATAGCGTTTGGTTAGATGTCCTTACAGAAATTGAATAATAGCCTTTCATTTTATTTCATTTTTAATAATTAAAAAAAAAAGAAAATCACTGCTTTTCTCGTCTTCCCTTCTCTTCGGTGTATCCTGTGAATGTTAAATTCTTGAAGCCTTCTTTCCTCATTATTTAGCTTCAAATATTCAGCTGCCTTTTTATCATTTTTATCCAGTTTCTCTGAAAACTTCATTTCTGTCGATGGTATTCTAACAATTTGGCGATAAAATTAATTTTCGTTTTCTTAAGTCTTTGATTTCATTTCTGAGGAAATTGTCCAGCATCCCTCCCAATATAAGATATTATCCATTCCATAACATTCCAAGATGCCGAATATTACGTTTACATCGAGGTGATCAGGGTGGACATTATTTTATCTGCGGAAGCTGCTGACCAAATACTGGGAAAACGTTTAGCCTGAGAGAGACATTTTAAGTTTGGTTTCGCTTTCTTAACGTCTGCGCGGCAACCGAAAAAATAGGGTCAATTTTCTTGATAAGTGAGTTCTCTGATAAAATCCCTTGTGCTGTCTGCACCTTTCGAGAAATTCTTAAAAGGTAAGAGACCCCATCTCCTTTAAGACTGCCTCAACCGGCACGTCTGGTCTCACCAGATCTGTTTCTCTTCTCGGTAACCGGAGAATATCGTGGTATCACAACCGCGTCTAAATGATTAAATTTTCAGTTAATACTCGCAATCAGTGAAGAATAAAATTCTCAGATTAAACACTCGTAACTTTGAAATTTGCAGGTGTCGGCATTGAGCCATACATCGCCTTTATCGGAAGAATTTCTCGGGAATGATTCCAACTGCTTCCTCTGCTGCTACTGCATATCAAAGAACTTTTCTTTTCTAGTCAGCAACTTTTTGAAATGCCGAAATGTAGATTAGCCCAACACTAAGATAAAAACAAGAAAGATGAGGATGGAAGTCCGTAAGAAGCATTGAATAATACCAATACATCGTAAAATCTAAGCAGGCAGATAGATAGATAGATAGATAGATAGATAGATAGATAGATAGGAACAGTCCGAGATAAATAGATAGATAGATAGATAGATAGATAGATAGATAGATAGATAGATAGATAGATAGATAATATTACTCGTTTCCTTATATATAAACACTTAGCATTCATTGACCGTTAGCAATTTATAAAAGCGGTTGGAATTTATAAAAACTTTCCAGTAAAGTAAAAGTTTAGGAAAGTAGGTTTATCAAATTCACTTTTCCTGTTTTTAAGAAATCCGGGAAACTTTCTGATCCCTCAAAATATCGGTGTCTTACCTCTTTTCAGCCAAGTGCTCCAGGCTCTAATTAACGCTGAATCGGTTAAGCATCTTACTTCGTAATGCCTCCTTTCGAACAAACAATATGGCTTCCGTTGTGCCAGATCTACCGCCGATCTCTTAACAGTAATCACTGAATTTGACTATCAATCTTTATATAAGAGCCTGAAAGTTCGCATTGTTGTTCCAGAGATCTCAAAGGCGTTCCATAGGGTTTGGAATACCGGCCTTCTCCACAAGATATGGTATCACTAGACGAATATTAGACTTAAACTAATCGTTGCTAAAAAAAAGTTGTGTAATTAAGGTCGCATTGTACTAGCACATTTCTAGATCATTTCATTATAAAGCAGTAACACAGTTATTTACTTCAGCCATTATAGCAAGGCCGGCAGATCCAACAAAATAAACCTGGCAACCGCTCTCTAAAATAACCTCTAATCACTGGTTAACTGGAGCAAAAATTAGTTTTTAATGCCTCCGAAAACAAAATTTCTTTCATTTAATCGCCACAGAGAACCTTTTCTGCATGCTAGCACGTTTTCTAGTGGCAATAAAGTAGAGCGGCTACGTCTACTGCGAGTAAAGTTGGTTCACTGTGCCGTGCCAGATAATTTTTCTTGTCAGAATCCATTTTACCAATCTACAATTCGTCAGTGCCGCCATATCTGGTCTGGTGCTTATGTTGCACATCTCGAGATTCTTGACCAAAATACAAAGAAGTGTACGTAATGTAATAGATCCTGATCTGGCACCTTGACATCAGTCACTTTCTCACCGAAATGATTTGACTTCTCTTTGTCTTTTTTTACCAATATTTCCATGGTAAATACTCTGATGAGATTTTTTTCCTTAGTGCCTTGACAGCATGTATTTAAGCGTGCTACTAGATCTCATTGTTTTGTTGCTGCACTATGCTAGATACAACAGTCTCTTCTATGCTAACAGTTGCTTTTCTCGCACTACTAACCTGTGGAAGTCCCTTCCGATGTATTGCTTCCCTGCCACCTACAATCTTCAATAATTTAAATGCAACGTCCATCGCCATCTTCTGTTTTTTTCTGGACCGTGTTCCTTTATTGCCCTTTCCTCACTTCTCGCTAAAGTATTCTTTTTCTCTTTCACTCTCTTTAACCATGTGTCCTAGCGGTATTATCGTCTCGCTTGGTGTGAAATAATTTTAAAAAATGTTATTGCTCTTTCTAGTATTAATGGGGTTTCCTTTCCTAAAATTTTGTCCGAAGACGTGTGGAAAGTTACCATTTTGATTATGTCATTACATTCTTTTCAACATGTTATATTCATTTTAGCTTTTGCTGCTGTTGAAAATCCCCAAGTGATGAGGTTTCTGTTATTTGGTATATTCTTTGTGGTTCTGTAGCGCCAGTTACCGTGGTTTGAAAAATAATGGCCCTCTGTAAAACCTTCAGAGAGATAGATGCAAACAGGCTGATAGATAGATAGATAGATAGATAGATAGATAGATAGATAGATAGATAGATAGATAGATAGATAGTAAAAAAAAAACTGATTTTTCTCAGCTTATCAACCTTTTGCAGTGTATTTAAAGCCAGAATATATTTTTAGAGCGTAAGAATTTTGAGAAGATAATAATAATAGTTTACTGACGAAAGTCCTACTAATTAACCAAAATCTGGGAAAAGAAGAGGTGAATTCATACGGTTTCCTTGGGTATTTACACGTCAGTGAATATAATGAACCTGGCTGAAATTCGAACTCGACTCTCCGATTCTCAACAATTCTGTGTTGTCATCCATTATACAACCCGCACATTCAAGCTTACAGCACCAAAATGCTGACCGATCTAAGTACTGACCAGACTTGACGTTGCTTAACTTCGTTGATCGTACGAGAACCAGTGTTTCAATATGACATGGCCATAATCAGCTAGATAGATAGATAGATAGATAGATAGATAGATAGATAGATAGATAGATAGATAGATATGAATACTACAAGATAGATAGATAGATAGATATATAGATAGATAGATAGATAGATAGATAGATAGATAGATAGATAGATTATTTTTCGGTTTCAAAAATTTAAATGCGCGTATGTATTCGTGCATATGAATCTGCTTGTGTGTGTGTGTTTATATAGGTATACACTTATTTATGGTACTCTTTACTACAATGATTGGATGTGAATGTGTATTGAGCCTCTAGGTACTGACCATTCTTGACGTTGCTTAACTCCGTTGATTGTACGAGAACCAATGTTTCAATGTGATATGGCCGTAATCAGATAGATTAATTTTCGGTTTCAAAAATTTAAATGCATGTATGTATTCGTGCGTATAATTCTCTGTGTGTGTGTGTGTGTGTGTGTGTGTGTGTGTGTGTGTGTGTGTGTGTGTGTGTGTGTGTGTGTGTACACTCATGTATGCTACTCTTTACTACAACGATTGGATGTGAATCTGTATTGAGCCTGGCCGCCATGTTCGCTCCCCTGCGGTTTACTGACGTCAGACACCTGTTAGAATTGAGACTCCATGCACAACCAACCCAAAACATCTGCGGTTTTGCCATCTTTCGCGCTAGTGATCTTGGTGTTGTTGAGATGAGACCCAATTTCCACAGACCGACTTTGTGCCTGGCCTGAATTGTGCTTTCCGAATGTAAGTCATACAAGAAATTGATAATTCCTTTTATTTATATCGCAGAAAGCTTACATTAAAAATTCCACCTGAAGATGTGGAGAGAAATAGACTTGAAAAGTTTTATAAATATATTGACAAATTCCATATTTTATTTCGATTCACAAAAAAGTTTTTTTTTCTTCTGCGCTCAGAATATAGACCGAACATTTCAAATTCCTCGAAATACGAAATAAACTTCTTTAATTTGAGATCTGGTCAGCCTGTTCAGGTTAGGTTTAAGGTTAGGTTCTTGCGGCACTCCGTATAAAGTTAGAATCATTATTAATATCTTGTGAGATTACCTTGTCAATATTCTGGTGTTCTGACTGAAATACATTTTTCATAGAAATATCGGCTGTCCCTAAAGTCTTGACACATAAGAAATCTCATTAACTATATTTTTTACCTCCACAGATTAAATAAACATGGTTTTGACGAAAGAAGAAAGAAGTGAAATTGACTTCTTTTTCATGCTAGAGGAAAGGGTGTACTCAATGAAAATTACAGATGCAACACACTTGATTGAACGCATAAAGCGAGGATGTGCTAAAATTGACTGCAATATGGAGTTATTGGATCGAGTGCAAGTAAATCTTGAAAACGCGCATCAACCTTTGCATCACAAATTATGGAAATCATTTTGAAGATGTTATTTGTTAAGATTCCAATTCAATAAAATGTTGTTTAAAATTCGATTTCTTGAAAATGTGCATTTTTGCCCAGGGTGTTCAGATTTTAGGAACATACCCTGCAGAATAATATTAAAGCTTTTAGAATTCCACGTTGCAATACATTCGGAAAAAATAGAAAATAATGCCTTCATTCAATTTTCATTTAGGTTCATGAAAAGGTTGTTTCGAATCTAGCATTGCGAAACTGGCCTCTGCCTGGACTCAACCAATCACTGCTGGCATCGGAAACACATCCAAACATAGATAGAAATATAGATGTGTCCGACAGCTGAAAAGTTGCCGGATCGACCCAGGAAGAATTAACAAAAAAAAACTGATATTTGATCATTTGGCGTAATTTTGGAAAATGCGTCAGGCCAGGAACTTTATAACAGCTCACAGAACACATACAAGATCATTTAATTTTATTTATTGTAATTAAGAATCTGTTTGTTGACTTTGAGCACAGTAACTGCAAAGACTGTTTGGCATATAACGTTATCTTCCACATATGCCTTAGTCGGCGCTGTCTTTTTTTAATCACTATCTCATATATATATATATATATATATATATATATATATATATATATATATATTCAATGAAATGTGCATGTCTTTCATGATTGCTTAGGATTGCTGCCTAAATACATAAATTTTGAATATATATATATATATATATATATATATATATATATTCGGATATATATATATATATATATATATATATATATATATATATATATATATATTCGGATATATATATATATACATATATATATATATATATATATATATATATATATATATATACATTCGGACAGTTTTTATATAATTTATCCTCAGAAAAGAAAAACTTTATTAGATCGCACGAGAAATTATATAAAAAACTAAATAAAAGCACCTTGTGAGTCGTTTTTAATGAAATGTGCTTGAAAGAAGGATTGCTGCCTAAATACACAAATATATATATATATATATATATATATATATATATATATATATATATATATATATTCAATGAAAATGAAATGTGCATGTCTTTCATGATTGCTTAGGATTGCTGCCTAAATACACAAATTTTGAACATATATATATATATATATATATATATATATATATATATATATATATATATATATATATATGCAAGACTCTTCGGTAAATCGAATCGAGTTCTCTCAGTCACTGTGTGTTTACCTAAGAATAAATACGTTTAAATTCACCTTCTTCTCTGCCGTGAGCCAACGGCTTCAGGATAAAATTCCCGACTCACACGAATTCAGCCGGTTTTCGATTCTAGCCAGAGGCAACCGGACGTCTAGCCACACTGATGAGCTGTGATACAGCGAAACAGTCTGTCTGTGGATGACAATATATATATATATATATATATATATATATATATATATATATCTGGGATTGTGTCATAAGTAATTTTCGTTTTTGCGCTACCTCACAAGAAATACTCGATACTCGAACCCTTAAAAACAACAGATCTCAGTTTCATAAAATATCAATTTAAGAAGATAAAATTTGTTAATATCAGACATTTTGAAATTGGAATATATTTATTTACACCACACCTGCATGTGGATACATTTAAACATATGTCGATATATTGAATAACGTATCTTTCAAAGAAATAAATAACCTTTTTTCTCTCTAATCAATTTCGCTGCAAGAGCTGATAGCCAACCTAAGACCAAAAGGAGAAGAAAAAGAAACACATGGATAAATGTCACTCCTTTCTCTCTCTCTCTCTCTTTCTCTCTCTCTCTCTCTATATATATATATATATATATATATATATATATATATTTTTACCTATGTCTATCATATTTCACTCTTCCTACATTCAACGCCTACGTAAAACGATACAGCTTGTGCGTCAGTCGGTAATATTTAAGTTTAAGATTAGGAGATAATCTTGTATGGGACTAGCTGGACCGTGTCGGGAGATCTCGTGAAATCTCGTCATACTGCCGACCCGAAACTGTCAGATATCTTGTTATCGGATTTCATTAAAAAGAATGTCCGCTTACGCTACCCTACATTTGTGCTCTGGGTGGAAATCTTTGGTCGATGATTGTAAAACTAGTGAAAAATGATGAGTTATCAAAAGTCATTTAAATATGGATATGCTTTCCTCGAGTTAAAAACTTAGCCCCTATTTTTTTCTTTCAGATTTGAAATATTCCAATTATGTCATATATTTTTAAAAAATAATTTAACTATATTTTCTTCAAATCACGCCTCTCCTCGCGTTATCTCGTCTGTTTCATTTTTATCTCGTTACTCAAATGACGAGATAAAAATGAAACAGACACAGAGAAATGCAAGAGGGGCCTTTAACGACAGTTTAGAAAGGGCGAAAAATATTTCGACCGAAATTTAGTAATAAAGTTTTACGTAATATATATATGTGTGTGTGTGTGTGTGTGTGTGTGTGTGTGTGTGTGTGTGTGTGTGTGTGTGTGTGTGTGTGTGTGTGTGTACATATGGTATATATATATGGAGAATTTAATTTATTACTCCTCTTATCCTCAAAAATCCCAGCGCATTTTCCTTGCACAGGATTCTGCCTTTAATTCCAACCTGAAGATGCTGAACATAACACGCATCAGTGAAACGCGTCGTTAAAAAGCTTGTCCACTTTGTCTTATTATCACCACCTTACTTCCGGATATTATTCCCTGTTCTAATAACACGTATATATATATACAGGCGACAACCTGTTTCACACAATCTTCAGCCACTCATATATATATATGTATATATATATATATAGGCAGCATATCTTCATTCAACATGTTTCATTAAATAATACAGACATATTATGTCTATTTTTATAATGATCCTTTCCAGCTCTCTAATCAGTTTCTTGATGTTAAGATGAAATTCATCAAGGAAGGCGGCGTAGTTTTTTTGAGGTTTTTTCCTACCCAAGTACTTTCGATCTCCTCCCAGATCTTCCTCATGGTGAATATAAAGACATTTATTGTAACTGTAATAAAATCTGCATTTTGCTGTGACGGTTATTTTTTAAAAAAACGCGTGAACTTGCTCTGTTGGAATTATTTTAAAACTTAAATTTATCCGTTGCAGCTATGAAATTTTCTTGTATTGTGATTTTGGACAGGAAGGTGCTTAGATGTCGTGCAACAGTACTTGTATTCGACAAATGAAGTGTAAGATGCCTTGATAATATTGTGGTTGCCAAACCAATATATGTACTTAATTATAAGTCAGAGATATAATCTCCCAAATGAGATTTAAACTGATATACTATACGATGTTGGTCTTTTCCATATATATATATATATATATATATATATATATATATATATATATATATATATATATATATATATATATATATATGGACTTATACGATCTGACTCTTTTAAAGATAGAGCATTGCCACGGAAATTAGGTATTTTCTGGTGCGATACATTGAACCGACCATTCTTCCAGCACCTTTTGCGATGGCACCAATTATACGCGTTCCATTTTAAATTGGCGTGACCTTCACCCAGAAAGTTTTCGAAACAAGGAGCCTCTTTGAAGCATTTATACTCATCAGAATTGGTGCAGCCTTAGGAACTGCTCAAGGACGATGGACTGTTAATAGTTTAGTATTAGGTCTTTTCCCCATTGAGCTGTGTGAGTTAATGTCATTGGAGAGATTATCAGCCAGGCACTGGTCATTTAGATATTTATAGGTGCACCCATACACTGCGGTGTCATCTGCATATATATATTTACTAAAAATCTGATAATTTGCATATATAAGAATAAAGAGAGAAGAGAAAGAGAGCCTTGTGGAACTCATGCGTCTGTAACGAGGACCTTCATAGACCTGCGTGACAGGAAGGATTTGGTAGCTGAGTGGACTCTCCCAGAGATACCATAGCTGGCAATCCCCTGTGTGACACAGGTATCTTGGTATCACCCTCTCAAAGACCTTCAAGGTATCTTGTGCAATTACATTGTCAAAGGGCTTCAAGGTATCTTGAGCATTCACCTTGTCAAAGGTCTTCGAGATATCTTGGACAATCACTCTCGAGGTATTTTTATTATCAATTGCTTCTACTTCAAATATATCCTTTTGTCTTATTCTGTTCGAGTAAACGTACAGGTACATACAAAACTGTATTTCTTGTGCTCAGCTCCAGGATGTCCTTTTAGATAATACTTCTCCCGTTGTACTTAAATAGAAATGGTCAAGATTAATCTGTCATTGCGTGACGATTAAAGTAAATACCTAGAGAAACCAAAACAATGTTTGTTACTAATCCCATGTACTTATGGAATTACAACTTTAAACACAGCCCTGGGCGATATTCCATTTGCGTAGGCGTACGAATTAATACTAAATTTAGTTACTATCGCAATTTTCGAAAATGGAGTACTGCTGCCATATTTCGGTAGGAGCTGCCTAATCTGCATTTTCCAGTCTTGGTAAAGTGTTAAAGCTTCTATACGGCCTTGTGAGTGATGGATTATTTTCCACCTTACAACGCATTTCGCACAGAGGAAACGTTGCAATCCTCTCGCTACTCTATCGCTATTTCCATCGAATGTGTTCAGATGAACTACATCCTTTAGTCCTATCAGTTCTATTCTCCAGGGGCTAGGACCCACTGTGACACACATATTGAAGTGAACCACTCTCATTCCCTTTGTATTCTATTGGTGAGACCTAAGGTCCACTCGAGTAGCTTCTTCTCATGAACCGCTACTTTGTTGAACCGACTCCCAATAGCGGCTCTTGGGCTTTGTTCAAGGTGAAAATTATTGTAAAAAAATGGCTGACTCCAGGAGAGTGACTCGTTGAACCTTCTCTGGCTAAATTTCTCAGCTGACATGAATGTGGAATTAATATCTGTCATTATTTCTGAGATGAGGTATTGTAACGATTTACACTATCTACATTGTTCAGTCTGTTGTACTCATCTTTATTGCCATATTTACGATGTTTCGACCTTTGTACGCCCCAACAAATATCACCTGGAGAAGGCTGGGGCATACAACGGCCGAAACGTCGTGAATACGGCAATAAGGATGAGGACAACAGTCCGAACAATGTAAATAATGCGAATGGAAAGACTATATTGAATCCATTTATAGGTCAGCTTCTAGGAAAGTTGCTTCATTGTGTCATGCGAGACAATTTTTGTCTTCAGAATCTATCTTACGAATCTATAATTCCATCATTCGTTGTCTTAAAATATTGCCGCCTCATATGATTCGGTGCTCCTGTTATACATTTAGAGATTCTTGATAAAATTCAAAGAAGAATGAGCAAGATTATTGGTCCTGACCTGGCATCTCAGCTTTAGTCACTATCCCACCGCCGTAAAGTTGTTTTCCTGTGCCTTTCTCATGACAATTGCTTGGATGGACTTTCTGCTAGACTTTATGAATTTAAGTGCAGTACTAGATTATCTATAATCAATATTTAAAGTTTCGAGCGGACACACAAATTTAGTTCTTTTATATATTAGATGCGATAGCTGCTTCTGGTTTAATTCTTTCTGAATATTTTTGTTAATTTTTTATTCTGGGGAAAATTTTAAAAAAATCTTGATATCGTTTGTCTGGAAAAAATTATCAATGGAATTTCCGTTCTTCCAACCATTCTCTCCATGGTCTCGTAAGCAGGCATTAGCTTTCAAATGAAACTCATAGCAGAGATCTATCGCGTTTTAAGTCTCCCGCCAATGGCCAGGCAAGACACGGTCTCTTGAACATTACATCTTCTCTGATATGATTTATGTCCCGTGAAATATGTCCTATGGTTTGGGAATGAGATACAACTATAATGTGCTTCTAACATTGTGAAGTGTTCAGTCGGTGAGACTATATTTTCCCTTTTCCTATTTTATATTTAGCCATAATTTTCACCAAAATAAAGTCAAATTATCACATTTTGGAAAACAATTCATTAAAAGCAAGCACGTAGAAGTAATAAAAATCTGAGTAAACTTCAAAGACGTTTCTGATATTGTGTGAAATAGCGCTTCGAACTTCTAAATATCTGTTTGTTATAGTGCATCGTTTGTTATTAAAATTTTGGTTCTTGAATTGGGTCACAGCACATAAAATGACGAATTCTTGATGTTTCATATTTCGGTGGTATCAAAATGGATTTAAATATGTCTATTAAAGTGTTTCATCCGCTATTTAAATCTGTTCTACTGATGTATTTCATTTTCCAGATGAAACGTCTGTCGTAATCTCCACTCTTTCACCCTTGGAAATATATTATCTGGGGGACTAAGTACGACTTGCATTCGTTCTGAGTTTAAATTAAGACAAAGGGCATTTAAAGCGAGGAGAATCAACGATTTAAACCATCACCAAATAGAAAAACAAAACACTCGTTTTTAATAAAATCTGAGGTGGATAACTTTTCCATTACTTTAATCTATTAAAATAGTTAAAAGGGATTTAATCTTAAGGATAGCGGCTCGGATTGAGGAATCGGTGAGCCGAGTTCGAATTCCAGTCGAATCCATTACATTCACTTACGTGGGAAAGGTATGGATCGTCTTCGTGTGAGTGAACTATTCTTATTCATCATGTTGATCACGTCCGACTATTCGCTCCCTACCAGAAACTCTGTCTAATATCTGCTCAGCGCAGTTCCTGTATAAACCACATGTGTGCTCCGTGGTTGTTGAACGAACACAAATCTACCAAAGCAGGCGTCTGCTAGTAGACGGGTGTGCCGGTCATTATCGGAAGATAAAAAATAAAAATCTGTTCTTATCACTTCTGTTTCTTTCTTTATGAGAACCATTCCACCAGTGAAAGAGATTACATAATCTCAGAAAACAAAATGGATCCAACAACAATGAGAAACAAATGCCAGCTAAAAATGACGATTCTCCATTCCATGGTATGGATGTCCAAATGGACCAAAAATTACAAATTACCAAATAACCACCAAAAAGGGTTTAAAGTAGCCAAGATACAACTGCGAAAATCCAAGAGGAAATGATCTAATCATTCAATAATGGTACGTCTATGTGTAGCAAATTCATACCTTCTCATTAAAATCCAACAATACCAAACAGCACATAACATAAACAGATAGAGATAAAACAAACAGGCGGACAGACACTCTTAAGACTAGATATTGAGAGATGATAAGCTAAGGTAATTTAATTAGATTTATGTTTCCCACTTATCGTCAGAGATAACAAGGCATTTTTCCTCACACACTGTTTTGTCTTTCTTTTATTCTAAGCCGAGGAAGCCAAACAAAACACACGCTCTTCGGCGAAACGCGTCGTTAATAAATTCTTCATTTTGGCTCATCATTTTCACCTTCTCATTAACAAAATTAAATTTATATTGGATAACGATTATTGATCAACACATTTATTTATCGATTATTAAATCACTGTTATTATTTAAAAGCTCAGTTTTATGAGCAATCAACAGCAGAAAAAAAAGAATAATTCTGAAGCACTTTTAAATTTTTAAATTTTGATTAAGTTTAAGAAATCTTTCATGAAATATATTCGCGTGAATATATTTTCTTTTATACATTAGCTAACAATATAATTTAACAAATAATGCTAGAACGTTATCAAACCAAGCTGTATTCTAATTTAGCATTTTAAAATTTTCTAATTTAGAATATAATTTCCACGAAAGCATTTTCAATTTTTATTTTATTTACAATTGTTAAACTTATTTAAATTCTATAAGGAATTATTTATGGAAGCATTTAAAATTTATTCATGATCGAATGGTATTTAATCGGGATTTTATTAGCGTGGGATGGCGAAGTATTTACATTAAAGAAAAAATTCCACTAATTTCTTTTCAAGGAAATCTTATCATAAATAAATGCAGTTAATGATGCAGAAAGTACAGAAAGTTTTATTAAATTTCAATAATTACTTGAATTTCCATAAATTCTTAAATTGCGGGTGTGTGGGGCGTTCGAATTGTCTTCCAATTGATTTTTCGTAATTGAATTTGAATTGAAAGCATTTTTCAAAAACAAATCGCTCCATTTCTGTAGGTTGGAAGAAACATATTTTTCTTACAAAATAATCTCCAATTCGTATTCTTTTTAATCGTATGAAGACGATGGAAACTGAACTCAACTTTTAGATGCGAATTAATAGGTTTTTATCGTCACAGGCGGCCGTGAGAATATGTACCCGAGACACACTGTGTTCCTTTTGAAATTATTAACAAATATTTTGACCAAAATGTTAATCAAATCTGGTGGAATGTCATTGGAAAGACAAATTAATTACCCCCCTCCTCTCTATCTATATATATATTCTACCATCTCTCTCTCTCTTCTCTCTCTCTCTCTCAATCTTCTACCATCTCTATCTTCTCCCTCTCTTTATATTCTACCATCCCCTCCCTCTCCCTTTGTTCTTCACTTTCTCTGTCTGTGTCTCTCTCTATCTACCTCCGGTCAGTTCCCCTTTCCTTCCCGCTCTCTCGATATTTGTCTGTCTGTCTGTCTGTCTGTCTGTCTCTCTCTCTCTCTCTCTCTCTCTCTATCTATATATATATATATATATATATATATATATATATATATATAGAGAGAGAGAGAGAGAGAGAGAGAGAGAGAGAGAGAGATAGATAGATAGATAGATAGATAGATAGATAGAGATATTTGTCTGTCTGTCTATCTATCTATCTATCTATCTATCTATATAGATAGATAGATAGATAGATAGATAGATAGATACCCATATTTGAGGAGAACGTCTATAGCACACCAGATCAAACGGTAATAACGTCTATGAAAGAGGACGCAGGTTCGAATATAGCTGGTAAGCACATTTTCTTTAAGTTTTTCAAATAAGCAGGCCGGTAGACGAAATAAACAGTTTTAAAAACAGCACGTTCTACTTAAATACGGTTTCAAGTAATAAAAAATATGTCGGATTAAAAATACAAAATAAATCCATTCACTCTTGACAATTTGTTTTTTTTTACAATGAGGTTCACCCTGTAAAAAGCCCGAGAGTCACTCGAGGTAGAGGGTTACAGACTAAGAGGCATTGTTTATACGGATAGGTGGAGAACATAATGGTTAACCGTAGATTTGAACAGGTTAAGATTGTAGTGATCAGGAAAACATCCTGTTGGGAGTCGGTTGCACAGAGCAGTGGTTCGCGGGAAGAAGCTGTTCGAGTGAAATAATGGAATACGATGGCGGGTGAATGAGTGTGGTTTGCTACATTACGCCTGGCATGGCGGATCCGAGCCGTGAAGGTTAGAAGCACTTTCCATGGAAGTAGCGATAGCGAAGTGAGAGGTTTGCTACATCTGGTCTCTGAGAGAGGGGTTTTCAGGGTGGAAAATAATTTGTCACCCACAAGGACGCGGAGAAGCTTTTGGGCTTTGTAGAGACTGAAAAATGAGGACTCGGCAGCTCCTGTCCAAATATAACAGCAATAATCCATCTTAGGCCTGAGAAGTTAGAGCAAGACTGGATGAGAGGTCAGCTGGCAATCTCTGGTCATCATTAGTTTTGGAGGTGCAACCATATTTATCGTTGTCTCATCACCATAGATATTGACAAACGGTCTGAGTATAGTCTTAGGCAGCTCATTTATGTAAAGTAAAAAGTGGGTCGGTCCGAGAAATGACCCGCGGAAAAATACCCGCGTTGATTGCTAGGGTCCCGGAGGACTGACTATTAACAACTAGGACTGACCACACACACACACACACACACACACACACACACACACACACACACACACACACATATATATATATATATATATATATATATATATATATATTATCATCCACAGACAGACTGTTTCGCTGTATCACAGACGTCCGATTGCTTCAAGAGATCGAAACTCGACCGATTTGGCATCAATCAGAGATCCTACACCTCTAATACTCTTTTGGTGTACTTACTGATACGATAGATCTGCAAACCTGGTTTTTGTTATTACTTAACGACTTACTTGGTCATAACAATATATATAGATATATATATATTTATTAGTATACCCGTGCCGTCTAAATAGACGGCAAGAAGGAATGTATTATAAGTAACATGTATTATATTGTAAGAATTTTCCTTTAATCCATCTACATTTTTTCTGTGCAACAAATGAGGTGGGGGTGTAAAATAACGACCACCCACCCAAATTCAAGTTATATTTGCTTTTGGAAAGAAAAAAGAACTACAGTTAAATAAAAATTATGAGAAACAGACATGAGCTACGGGCAACATTAGTCAAGTTGAATGTTTGTCTTACGAATTAAACTGTATTTTATTTCCCCTTTAGGGTCATTTAGGAAGAAAGAAAGAAAGAAATATAATTTATGTACGTATGTGAGAAACAGTGAAGTTTCTTTTTTTTCTTTACAAATACGTTATTTTTATAGATACAAATATTTAAGTAAATGCTCTGCTTATAATAAACAGTATTAATAACATTTACCGGCCTGAATGTCTGAGAAATTTCATAGAAAATATGTTTAGGATACAGGTTCGATTCCTGTCGGAGGACACATATTTTCTACGATAAATAACGTATGAACAAAAAATGTATTAAAATAATTACTGGACTTAGTCCATTTCATAATATATCTTGTCATTTGTTTACCATAAGATACGCTTCGAGCAGATATGATCGTTCGAGAAAAATCCTACGAAATTTGTTCTTTAAAATAGTAATTTGACTTTGTTAACCAGACGCTTCCTCTGTAGCTAAATGGTATAGCACGTCAGGCCTAAATGACGGTTCCGTGTAGCATACAGGTTAGATTTCTATCAGAGGACACATATTTTCTACGAAATTCAGGCCGGTAAATGTAACTAATACTGTTTATTAGAATCAGAGCATTTACCTAATTGTTTGTATCTATAAAAATAACGTATAAACAGAAAATATATTAATATATATATAAACAGAAATATACATACACATATATATATATATGTCTGTTTAATCTTTCAGTCTCTTTCATCTTCTTCGCTTTTCTCTATCAGTCTATTTCCTCTATTTTTCTTTTCTCTCCGTTTCATCTTCCCATTCTGTTTCTTTTTCTCTTTCCTTCTCTTTTATCTACGTTCCTTTTCATCTTACTATTTTCCCTTTATTTCTAAACTTCTCACTCCTTCTTTCTGACCCCCACTATTTTCATCTTTTTCTTTTTCTTTTCCTTTCCCTTTCATTTAAATTTTTCTATCCGTCTCACTTTCTCTATCTTTCCCTTTCTCCTCTTTTTTCTCCTCTTTCACTGTCATGTTCTTTCCCTTGTCTTTTTTTTTTGTCTTTCATTTTACTATTTCTTGTTCTTTCTCCTTCCCACTTGCAATTGTTTCTTCTTGTTCTTGTTCTTTTTCTTCTCTCTCTCTCTCTCTCTCTCTCTCTCTCTCTCTCTCTCTCTCTCTCTCTCTCTCTCTCTCTCTCTCTCTGTGCTTCATCTTCTCTTTCTTTCTTCATTTCCATTCACTTCTCGCTGTCTCTTTATTTATTTCTTTTATTTTCTTTCTTCTTTTTCTTTCATTTCTTTTCCTTTTGATCCACTCTATTTCTTTTTCCTCTTTTTATTTTTCTTGCTTCTTTTTTCTTCATTTTTCCCTCTCTCTATTTGTTTATTTTTCCTTTGCTTATTCTTCATTTTTCCTTTTCTTTCCTTTCCTATTTCTCTCTCTTTCTGTGTGTGTGTGTGAGTGTGTGTGTGTGTGTGTGTGTGTGTGTTTGTTTATTTTTCACTTTCTCTTTCTTTATTTTTCCTTCTCTTTATTTGTTTATTTTCTCCCTTTCTTTTCTTTCCTATTTCTCTCTCTTTCTCTCTGTGTGTGTGTGTGTGTGTGTGTGTGTTTATTTTTCCCTTTCTTTTCCTTCATTTTTCCCTCTCTCTATTTGTTAATTTTTACCTTTCTTTTCTTCATTTTTCTCTTCATCCACCCTCTCTCTCTCTCTCTCACTCTCTCTCTCTCACTCTCTCTCTCTCTCTCTCTCTCTCTCTCTCTCTCTCTCTCTCTCAAAGTCAACTACGACCGTTTTAATTTTTAAGTTTTTACAATATGACCAGATTTAAATGTAAATGTATTTTTAATTGTAAAATTCCACTTCCTAAGTATTCATCTCTATTATTAAGCTTGTGTGCTGGAACGTTACGTTTTCAATCTCAGATCAGATTACAATACACCCAGACCATATTTATAAGACCTTTCAACCGAGATCAACGTGAAGAATCTGTTCTATTTTCTCCTTAGAATTATGAAGGATGCCTTGTCCCGGGGATTCCAAACATCACCTCCTTCTGTTGTGCCCCGTCGCCCAGAGTCATATACGTAGACCTTACATTCTCGTCTGAGATGTGCAAGAGACGGCCCAACACCTTCCCTCGGGCGTTTGTTTATATATCCATCTGTCCAACATTTTTATTCCCGTACTTTTCTTGCATCGACATAAACAAAGATTGGAAAAGATAAGGAAGAGAATGAGAAGATACAGGCAAAGCATGAAAAAACAGGTTAAGATAAAGATTAATATCCTTTTTCAACATTGGTAAAATTTCTGCAGGTCCAGGTAGTGATAATTATTAGTACGTACTTTATTTTAAACTAGAGGAGGTACCGTAATTGCTTGGGAACTAATTTAGTCTAAACCAATATATATGAACAGACATACATTTTTTTTTATATGATATTTATATGATGGCAGCGGCTCGGACTGAGGAATCGGAGAGCCGAGTTCAAATTCCAGTCGAATCCATTACATTCACATACGTGCTAATACCCTTGGGAAAGGTATGAATACTTTTCTTCTATGGGTAAATAGCAGGACAGACCGGGCTCTACCGCAACCTACTGCGGGAAAAGAAATCTTCCTCGTCAGTCATGTATCGAAAGCTAAATGATCGCCTAAGTGTGTATCACGCATGGCACTTAACTGACTGACTGATGGTATTAAAGTAACTAAGGGAAGTAACTACGTATTAATTTACTAACAGAAGCTGATTTAACTCGCTTGCCACAATATTTTTATATGAGAATATTTATCTTCAATAAGAAATAGCTCCTTTAATCTTTCATAACCTTCAGCCTCGACCAAGGTCAACTTTACATGGCTTATGACATTCCGTGAATCATAGCTTATCTGGACACCAAGTTTGACTGAAATCCATCTAGTAGTCTTCAAGTTCATCGTGGACAAACAGACAGACACTTCGTTTTTTTTATTTGTAGATATGAAATGCCGGAAACTACAAACATAAGACTTCTTTTAAAACCAGATAACTCGTGCAAATAATATGAGAGTTACGTCCCTTGAAGGTGATTGACATTTGCTTTCTGTTGAAAATATATTGAATAGAATACAAATTGATAACATAAAAAAAACAAGGGGACGAGTTCAAGTTTTAATGGAAGCTACTTATAATCAATAAAATATACTCGGCTATTGTCCCTAGTGGTCTAAAGCGTTGTTTCAGGAATTTGATGACAATAATTGTGAGTTCAATCCCTAGGCCGAGCATTGTGTACTGTAAGTCAGTGGCAATAACTGAACAATCTACAAATAATTCAATTCGAAATCTCATGAGTCTCAGCCGGTTAGGCAATCACCCGTAGGCCGTTATGATAATAGAAAAAAAAACAAGAGGACAGCCTTTAAGACCAATGCCGGCGTCCCAAGTTATCTCCTCGGTCCTACTATATTTCTATGGTACCGGGTTTTAACCACAAAATTGTCCAAAGTGTGTAACAGCAAAATTGTTCAATTGTTAGATTAAGCTTTGAACCGTTCTATCTTAGAAAGGATTAAAGATATCTTACTGGAATTCTCCGTAGTTTTTCTACATTGAGCAATAAGAATGTACACTTACTCTCTAAACTTAACAGAATAATTGTGATGAAATCGATTATAAAACAAAAATAACATGTTTATCATTAATTAATCATAGATCATGAAAGATTGAAATTGTTCATATATATATATATATATATATATATATATATATATATATACATATATATATATATATATGAAGATAGAAGCCATAGTATGTGTTGTAGTATACCTACGGGCGATAATGGGTATGTCCCCATTCACATAAACATAGTAGTAACTACTGTATGTTGGTTTGCAGTTGGAGATTCATTGTGCAATCAACTTGACTCACTTCTAGCAGTTGACTACCTCTTCTACGCACTGTTGGCGAATCGGAGTGTTGTTCTTGTCCTAAGTATTATTGTTCATTACCAAATTTTGTGTGATTACTCTATTCAGTAACCTTTCCTAGGTTACAACAGTATGAATGTTGGTATCATTACTGAAGGCCAGACTGATTTTTGCCCTCACCATTGCTCTGTTGAGAAGACAGTGGGGCTGACACAAAACGATTTTACCCTGTTCTCTTTCTAGCTGAATAACTCAAAGAGTTTGTCAGTGATTCTTACGACAAATGGTGTCAAGATGGCTAAGCGTCTTATGTAAAAACCTGGGGGAAAAGAAAATTAGTTTTGCGTTTAGTTTTGTTTTGTTTTTTTGTTTTTTAGATATTAAACAAGGAAAATTATGCTATATATTAAAGATTTTACTAAGAGCATACTCCAACCCTTAGTGAGTATCTATACGGATGATAAACAGTTTAAAGTGCATCTCCAATAAATCTGGAAAACCAGAAATTAGTAGCTCATTTATCTGGACTTAGTGGAGGAAGGATTGGCTTGTAAAATCCAATACAGTCAAAACCAAACTAGTAACATTACACCACCACCGAGCAGACCCCGAACTTTTACCTATCAGGATGGACGGAAGAAAACGTGAGTGGCGATTGTTGTTATTTATAAGGACCGTAATTTTTTAGGAGTAGATTTTTCATTTATTATTTATATTTTATTGCTTTAACACTACTTTTAGTGGATACCCATATTTGCGTAGATACTCTGTTTATTTGTTAAACACTATATTCATTTATTCCCATCTACCGGCCTGAATATTTGAGAAATCTTATTAAAAAAAAATATACGTTCTCCGGCAGGATTCGAACCATAAACGAAATGCCAACCTCTATGAGAGTGACTCGTCGCGCCTTACATTCCCGGCTAACATGAAGTGGTAAGATTCTATTTAATCCACTGCAAGTCTGCTGCTAAGAAAGTTGATTCACTGTGTTGGCCTAGACAGTTTTTCTCTACCATTCGTCCATGCCTCGAATATTACTTCCACATATAGTCTGGTGCTCCTGCTGTATATTTAGAGATTCTTGATAAAATCCAAAGAGGAATCTGCAATATTATTGGTCATGACCTGGCGTCTCGGCTTCAGCCCCTCTCCCACCGCCCTAATGTAGCTTCCCTGTGCCTTTTCTATAAATACTTACAGCATGGCAATTGTTCGGATGAACTCTCCGCTATGGCACCTAGACTTTATTAATTTAAGTGCAGTACTAGATTGGCAGCAAGGTCTCATCATTTCACAATTAGATGTAACCATATTTTCGAAACTAGCAGTTTCTTTTCTCGTACTTCAATATGCTTTCAAATATTTTAATTTATTATGGACTTTGAAACTGGTATTTTAAGTATTATAAAAAATGCTTATCATTATATTAAATTTTTAAATATTAACATTGATAGTGTATTTTTCTGTAATAATGTTATTTTTACCTGCCATCCTGGCTTCAGTCGCTTTCCCACCAATATAACATGACTTCCCTGTATTTTTTCTTTAAATATTTTCAGGCTAATTGTTCTGATGAAGTTCCCTCTATGGTACCTAGACTCTATGAATTTAAGCGCAGTACTAGATTGGCAGCAAGGTCTCAGCATTTTACAGTCGAAATGGCGAGATGTAACTATATGTTCTAAGCTAAAAGTTTCTTTTCTTGCACTTCTTTTTTTTCTAGTTCCATGTTTTCCAGCCAAATTTGGTCTTCAAAAATTTAAATGCAATGTCAATCGTTATCTACTGTCTTCTTGATTACTTTCGCTCCTTTATACTGTTTCTCTTTTATCTTATTCTTTCACAGTCACTAATTCCTTATGTCTTAGTGGCTCTACTGCCTTCCATGGGGTGATATGATTTAAAAAGATATTATCGGCTAAAATCTTCTATATCAGCCTTAATAATGATAGATTTTACACGAAAATGCGTGGCTTTCGGCTAAAGACTATTTGCGAACATTAGCAAACGCATTTTTTAGACAATTTTTTATTCTAATATGCACGCTTCAGATTATAACTGAGGATAGCTTCTTTATTCTTTAGTGTTAATGGGTGCGCTGGCAAAGAAAGGTTTATTGTTCCATTACATTTTCCCCATTATTGGGATTATTATATCCATGATACAATAACACCGTATTTCATGGACGAAACGGAATAGCTATTAAAAAAAGTAAGGATAACCATTCTTTGTCCTCCGAGAGAGTTTTATGATATTAAGTTGTACATTTATTTATATATACATATATACATTTGTCCCACACAGAAAAAATTATAACATTTATGCAGCAAAAAGCAGTGTATATAAAAATGGGAGCCTTGCTTGTAACATTTCCCGAAAGGAAAACTGAAGCTACAGCGATTTATCTATGAACCTGGTGAGGCGATATGGTTTTTCCTGTACGACCTACCGTTGTGATACTAGGGGCGTCGTTCTTCTTCGGGATTCATCGCTCTAACGTCACTCACCGGTGACCTTAGTGATTTTATCCCAACGAAAGGGAGATAATTGTTGTTTGTATCTCGACAGTGTTTCTATTTTTACGAAGTTAACGAATTTTTTCAAGAGAGAAAAACGTTAATCTTTCGTCTTTTTTTTAAATAATCAATATTATTATGAATCGAAATGAATATTTATTTATTAATGAAGTTCATCGGCACTCTATTTGATATGTGGGTTGTGTGTAGCAAAGAATGTTAGGATTTATATCTTGAAGAAATCGTTAAATTAAATAGTATGGAAATAATATAGAAATAATGCCGTTTTTTAATCAATTTTCTGCAGATATCTTTGAGACCTCATTATTCTTTTCCAGATAGAGGAAAATCTTGGATTTAATCTAGGATCAACGAAATGAATAGATACGATTTTCTTTCAAAAGAATTTTCGGTTTAATGTTTTATGGGAGTTAACTCTTATATTATTACATAAAGTTATTGTTCATGAAAGGCTGTATGACTATTTCGCGTTAGGTGTGCGCACGCGCGGCGCGCGCGCGTGTGTGTGTGTGTGTGTGTGTGTGTGTGTGTGTGTGTGTGTGTGTGTGTGCGTGCGTGTGTTTGCGTGCGCACGCGCGTTCATTGATTGATTGATTCGTTTTCTACGGTTTATCAACTCTTTACAGGTTATTTAAAGCCAGAAAATATTTTTTAGATTTTAAGGATTGGTGATGGGGGATATAATAATGATTTAGTGATACAAGTCTTACTAATTGGCACATAGCTGCGGGAAGAAGAGGGGATTCATTCCTTTCCTAAAGGGTATTCGCGCGTAAGTGAATATGGCGAACCCAACAAGAATTAGAACTCGCCGCATCGATTTCCAGTTATGAGCCATTTTCAATTACACCCCCGCACACCCAAGTTTGCAACACCTAGTAATCGAATATTTACATTTTTAGTTTTATTTTGGTATCTCCAATTTATAGTGTGCATGTAGGTCTGTTCCTGTTGCTGACTCCAATGGATTCTGTCATCTAGATACTGACCAGGCTCGATGTTGCTTAACTTCAATGATCGTACGGGAACCGATGTTTCATCATGATGTGGCCGTAAACCTTGTGTGTGTGCTTGCAAGTGTGTCATAGGTGATAATGGTTCTCTGTAACTTCTTTCGTTGTTCTGAATAATTCTTACTAATTTACGACCCAAATTTGTATTTGAGGATATTCCAGAAGAATGTAGAAAAAAAAGTGTGTTTATTTTTCGGCAAAAGTTGCTTCCCCAATTAAGAATAAAAAAAGGGTTTCAATAATTGAGAAATTTCCAGTGAGGAAACCGACCTAAAATTATCCGATTCATTGGTCTGTTTTCTACGACTTACCAACCTTTTGCAGGTTATTTAAAGTCAGAAAATATTTTTGGATTGTACTAATTTGGTGGGGTGATAATGATTTTAGTGATGCATGTCTTACTAATTAACCCTCAGCTGGGGGAAGAAGAGGTGGATTCATACATTTCACAACAGCATTTTCGCGCAAGTGAATATAACGAACCCGACTGGATTTAGAACTCAACTCTCCGATTAACAATTCCGAGCCATTATCCATTACAGCACCTGCACATGAAAGCTATAGCACCTATAATTCCCAAGCGGTCACCCATCTAGGTACTGGCCAGACTCGATGTTGCTTAACGTCGGTGATCGTACGGGAACCAGTGTTTCAAGGTTACATGGTTGTAAGCCCCGACCTAGAACAGAGTCGAAATCCAATCCAAAATGTTAGAGACACAAAACTTTACTGTGACTTCAAGTTTCAAATTCTGGACCATTTGAGGATTATTTGAAGCGTGAAAATTGAAGTCACGGAGAAGTTGTCTAATGTTTTGAGGTTGGAAAAAATAAATCCATAGCAACTGTTCGGATAAGCCCTTAGCCACGGTAACTAGACGTTATGATTTTAAACGCAGTACTAACCTGACGACGATATCTCACCAGCTTTAATTATCTTCCCAAACAAAAACAAAACTATTAAATAAGCTATATAAACAAATTTTTATTACGTTAATAAAAACACCGATCAAAATTTAAAAAATAAATAAATAAATATATAAGATAAAAAATAAAAATAAAAATAAATAAAAACAAGCAAAATAATTTGACACAAATAAATAAATAAACAAACGACTTCCGGTAAAATAACCGCCAAAATAGACTACCCACAATGCACCACTGACCCGTATAATAAATAGCCGAGAAAAATAACAGCACTCGTGACCTGACGATTGCATCTAGCATGAAACAGACTGTCGCCTCTAAGTGTTGACTTCTATGTTCACTTTTATATTTATATATATATATATATATTATATGAATGGGAATCAAATATGGATTAGAATCTGTTTGAATGATAGGATAAGGTACAAATTCAAAACGTTTATAAATTTAACTTTCATTTAAGCTTCATCAGAAATTAAACATGGAACAGAAAATAACATTCTGGTATTTTTTTTTTTTTTTTTTGTATTGTTTGTTTTTCATTGGTTGAGTAGACCGCGCGTGTATTTGTCTTATCAGGTAGTTTTCATGTCTATAATTTTAGTGTGTTTTTGTATCAATTCTAGTAGGTCTATGCGGTATTTGGTTGATAATTTGCATGCGTATGTGTGCGTGTGTGCGTATTCAAACTTTCAGTTTTTCAGTCTCTCAGTCAAATAGAGGATTTCTCTATTCGTTTCCTTAATAATTCTGATCAAAAAACTTCTTTATTTGATGTGTTCTTTGCCTCCTCACACCTCTGTCCTCTTGGCAATTCAGTCACGCTGTAGTTTCTGCTGATACTTCTTCTGAGTCGTCCATTAGACAGGAACCTCCTATTCAGAAGACTTCTTTCGCTTACCAGCGTAATGACTGGGATTCATTTCATAATTTTCTTCTGGACACCCCTTAGATTGATATTCTTAACCTTCATATTCATAATTGTACCACTGATCTTTCTTCTTGGGCTAAAGACGACATCGGTGCTTTTCTACCTTCTTTGCGAAACTACAATCTTCTCCTTGATTCAACACGGCCTGTTCAGCCGCTATAGCCCACTGAAATTACTTTTTCCGGCTGTACCAGCGTCATAGTTCCGAACATAACAGATGTCTCTTTGTATCTGCTTGTAATAATAAACGGGTCCTCAAAAAGGCTTACCTTTTGTTTGCTGATAGAATGAGTCACAGTATTTGCATCTAACGAGTTTCATTCTCTGGCGGTTCTGTAATCGTATGTTAAATAAGTGTAAGTTTTCTGTTCCTCCCCTGTTCACTCAGTTTGAAGTGTTGGCACCTGCTGCTGAGAAAGCAAAATGCTTTGCTCATAAATTCTCTTCAAATTCTACTCTTGACATATTTTGGGTATCTTTGGCTGACTTTCCACTTAGAACTGAGACTTTATCGAGTGGCATGCATATAACTCCGGCCATGGTTTCTACTATCATCTCTAAACTGCATCCCGATAAAACATGTGAACTTGATGGTATCCCTGCAATAGTCCTTATGTCCTGTCTCCTGTTCATTTTACAATAAATGTCTTGCTGCTTCTTGCTTTTCTACTTGTGGCAAATCCTCTTCTGCCGTTGCAGTCTTTAAGAACTCAGATAAACCGTCTAATCCTTCTGTCAGCCTTCTACCTCTTTTTGGCAATGTACTAGAAGCTCTAATCAGCTCTGAATTGGTTAAGCATATCTCATCGCAGGGTCTCCTTTCAGATAAGCAATATGACTTTCGCTTCTCTATATCAACTGCTGATGTATTAACGATTATTGCTGAAAGAGCCTGTTAAGTGTTAGATGGCGTAGCCTGGGTTGTTGCTTTGGATATTTGACATGTTGGCCTTATTCACAACTTCAAAGGTTATGGTTTTTCTGGGCCAGTTTTGAACTGATTCAATTTTTCTCATCAAAATGCGAAAAGGAAATTTGTCTTGAACGGTCACTCTTCTAGATATTTTTGCATCAGTGCAGGTGTCCCCCCAGGACTCTCGTCTTGGACATACGTTGTTCCTTATTTTCATCAACGACCATCATGTCATCAGTTCTCAACTTGGTATCTTTGGTGATGACACGGATATAGTAAGTTTGATCAGTTCGATAAATTGACTTACAATCTGTTGTTAACTGGAGCAAGTAGCAACTTGTTAATTTTAACACCTCCAAAATGAAACTACTCTCTCTTAATCGTCTGAGAGACCTCTAACTGCCTCTCATCAACATGGCTGATGCTAACCTCCAGGAGAGTTACACATTGCGCCTTCTCAGGCCACGTTTTCCGCTGAAAGGTTGTATTGGATCAGTTGCTAGGTTTGCTGCTAGGAAGTGTGGTTCACTGTGTCATGCTAGACAATTTTTTCTCCTCGAAATTTATCTTACATATTTATAAGTCTACCATTTGTCCATGCTTTGAATATCTCTTCTCTCGCATTTGTCATGTCCTACTGTATACAGTACGAAATGGGCGGCTTCGAGATGAACTAGTTCCAAAGACTAAACAACATCGATACGTAAGATAGGCTCAAAGGTTGCCCCCCACTGAACATTCGTAAATGCCGCACTGACCCTTAAATCACACATTTAGAAGCCAAGACACATCTTAATGGTTTCCCCGAAGGCCACGACGCTAGGAATTTTCCAAAATGTGCTTAATTACTTCAAGAGTTAAAATATCCTCTGACGGGACAAGATTGGCGTCAAGATCTCATCATTTTCCAGTCGAAATGGCTAGATGCCACCGTAAATTCTATGCAAACAGTTTCTTCTCTCGCACTTCTTGCTTGTGGAACACTTCTTCAGGCTGCTTGCTTCCCAGTCAACTTTGATCTTCAAAAATTTAAATGCAATGTCAGTCGTTATCTTCTGTCTTCTTAATTCTTGTTCTTTTATTGTTCTCTCTTTTTAATATTTTTTCATATTCTCTCACTTTCAATGACCCTTACGTCTTAGTGGCTTTATTGCCTTGCTTAGGCTGAAATGATTAAAAAATAAAAAAACGCGCCTGCTAAAGGCCCAAAATCTAAATAAGCGCCCCTAGAAAATACGAAATTGGAAATATATTTTACTGAGTGACCTGTTACACGATAAAGTAGGAGGGGGGTTGTTTAAGTAGTGAGATTTCCTAAATTCTCTCTAATCATAGTAACACCTTGAAACCCGACTTCTATAAAATCCCAACTTCCAAACTTCCTTACCATCGGAATGGATACTTCATTCATCGAGTAGAAATGGCCTGTTGCACATGGATGGGAACAAAATACCTGTGCCTCTACTCCTTCAGCGAATGCCTATTCATTATAACACACATTCCTGGTGTCCCCCTATTAATCTCCGCATCTTCTCTGCCTCTCTGAGTTGGTTTGCCCAAATAAATAGCATTCTCCTTTCTTTCAACGACAGTCTTTGATCAGAGGCCACGACAAGATAACAGTCTCCAGCATTATCGTTTCCATCGAAGATTTGTGTTTTGATACAATCATCCGAGAAATAGAAAAGCTTCTTAACTGATGTCCTCGACTTTGTTCCTGTTCTTGTAAGCAACCTTCACGATTCTCTAAAGAACGTTTATATTGACTTTAGGAAAGAAAAATGCTTGCTGTTAATTCCATCTAATCCCAAGAAAATTTGCCAGAGATTAGCGATAAAACTGCTAAATCTAGAATATCAAATCTTCTTATCTCAGTAAAGCGATTAATTTCCATGGGTTTAAAAGCCGCCTCGCTGTTTTTAGACACGTGTGGATAAAGAAATCATTAAAGGAAAGATAATCTTTTTTATTTTCATTTCGTGATTCGCTAACAAAATACTTGAATTCCTGGGTATGACAATAAACTACACCCAGCAGCAAGGCCTCTGATCGGAAGATTGGCAGTTTTGAGCGGTTTGGAACCACCTCTTAATTGCTGTTGTACCCAGGCAACCCCTGAACCGTAGTGGTAGCACCTGTTAATGAATACGCAAACTAAAATAAAAGGCGAGGAATGTATAAAAATACATTTTTATATAAGAAAAATATTACCAACAATACCTATGTATAGTAATGTTACCAACAATACCTATGTGTAGTAACATTATCAGCCATACCTATTTATAGCATATATTTAGCTGAAACAATAAAATTGTGTTCAAAATATTTATATTTCGTTATTAAATAACCCATAGAGATGTTGATATGCCATTAAACAAAATCAACCAACCAAACAACCAACATGAAAGAACTCTTTCATAACATTAATCCATATAATATCCTACAATTTCGTAAGGAAATTAAACTGTATTCCAAAATATAACTTCAATAAGACTGCAACATAAAACATGCATATCACCAGTTCGAGTAATTATCTCCACACAAATATGTACCATCTACCATGTATTCAATTATGAAAGCAGAATAACATACAGCATATGTTTATTGTTTCAAAGCGAAGAGAAAATTAAATTTCGGTATTAAATGGCCCATAAAGTGTTGATATGCCGTTAAAAAACAAATCTAAATCAGTACTTGAACATCATGAATATTTTTTTGCGAGGGAAGATTAATACTTCTACAGACTGATATTAACTTAATCTGAAATTTTGATAATCTTCAAAGTTCTTTTACAGTGAGGTTCACCCTGTACAAAGTCCGGGTGCCACTCGAGATAGAGGGCTACAGAGTAAGTGGCATGGTTTATGCGCATAGGTCGCAAAGGTAACTGTTAACCCTAGACTTGAACAGGTTAAGATGTAGCGATCAAAGAAACCATCTTGGTAGTCGGTGCCACAGAGCAGGGGTTCGCGGGAAGAAACTGTTCGAGTGAAACTTACTTCTCCCCAAGGGAATGAGGGTGGTTCGCTACAATATGAGTGACATGGCGGACCTTAGCCGTGAAGGTTAGAACGGTTGGAACTAAAGAGTGTAGTTCGTCTGTAGTGAGAGGCTTACCACATCCCGTCTGTGAGAAAAGGGCTGTGCGGTGGAAAGTAATTCTTCACCGACAAGAACGCGAAGACACTTTTGAACTCTGTCGAGACTGGAAAGTGATGACTGTGCACCTCATGTTTATATATGACATCAGTATTCTCTTTTAGTCCTAATCTGGCTAATAATATCTGAAGATAGAGAATAGTATAAAGATGTACAGAGAAGCGACCATTTCCCTGAATCTTTAGCGACACACACACACGCACACACAGAAACATGTGTGGGGGGGGGTTCTCTGCGTGTTCCTCTGTGTGTGTCTCTGCATATATATATTCCCGAGGGTGATCAACATGACCATACTAAGCTACGATCTATCTGATCCGCTTCGTAGCTATAAAAAAATTGCAATGAAAACACCTAACCCATGTGTTATTTTTTTTTCATTCTTACCCCTTAAGTATTTTCCGTTGTTTTTCAAATATCCGGATTTCTTTGTCTTTTAATGGTCTTTGAAAGTTGTTTTTGTTTTTGTTTTTTTTCCTTTTCTGAATAATCCTTCTTCTTCATTGTGCCGCGTCGGTTCGGGACTTGACCGATCATGACTTTCCACATCCTATCCTTTGTATCCCACATTAAAGTGTGTCTTTTGCTATATCTCCTAATCTCTATTCTGATAACCGTTTACACAAGCTCGTTAGGCAGGAGTTATGCGCTGCTTTCCCTGTCCGTCCTGCCTTCAATATGTCATGTGAGTGCCGAATTTTCCAAACCCTCCTTCTTTATTATGTGCCCTAGAAGTTTAATCTCTCTCTTTTTGAAGCTATGTTCAAGTGACCTTTTTGCTTCTTTTTTGTCTTCTAAGACTTCGCTGTTGCGCAGTTCATTCATAGCATCCTTCTGTAGAACCACATTTCTGTTGCCTCATGTTTCTTCTTCATCTGTGACGAGATGATTCAGCATTCGCTAATATATATGACAGTCCAATACTCTTTTCTTTGTTTCCAATGAAATTTTCCTGTTTCTTTATACTTTGCTTGCCTTTTGGAAAACATCTTTCGCTTTCCCAATGCGCCTATGGATTTCGGTGTCACATTTTCCATCGTTTGTTAAAACCCTTCAAAGATATGTAAATTTTCCACTTGTTTAATTTTATCTCCAAGTTGTAAATCGTATGTTGGACTGTTTATTTTTTTTATAATCTGTAAAATAAACTCGCCAGAAATGAAATCGTTAGGTGAGATATTTTAAAGCATAAGCCGAGCACTTTAAAAGGCGCAAGGCTAGAGAGGTTACGTTCAAAAGCCAAAAGAGAAAGAAGAAAACAAGTAAAGTCACTCTCCCACCACCGTAGGTTGCTTCTCTGTGCCTTTTCTATAAATACTTTCATGGCAACTGTTCAGATGTAGACTTTATGAAATTAAGCGCAGTGCTAGATTGACGGCAAGGTGTCATCAATTTACAGTCGTGTTAGTTAGATGTAACCGTAAATTCTATGCTAACAGTTTCTTTTCTCGCACTTCTTGCTTGTGGAAGTTTCTTCTGGCTGCATGCTTTCCAGTGAACTTTAATCTGCAAAAAACTTAAATGCAGTGCCAATCGCTATCTACTGTCCTCCTGATTACTCATCTTTTGTTCTCGCTCCTTATTTTCTTATTCTTCCACACCCAGTAACTGCTTGTGTCTTAGTGTCTTTATTGCCTCGCATGAGGAGAACTCGATTTAAAAGAAGAACGTGCAATGAAAAATATATGTTCATGAATTGCTGATGTAGCCTTTTAAATAATGTTTTACAAAGTCTCTTCTTTTGAAGACAAACTTTTCGTGTCACAGAAAATAGACTAGACAGGAAAAGATTTTTCTGACTTTGCGGCGTCCACCAGGGCTCTATCCTTTTACCTACGCTGTTTCTGATCTTCATCAATGAACTTCCCGATTTCATCAGTTGTCTTAGTCTTAGTAGCAGGGTTGAAAATCCGACAAAATAAATTTGGTAACTGCTATTGAAAAGGACCTCCAATCAATGGTTAACTGGGACAAGGAATGGCTTGTAAATTTTAAGGCCTCCAAAACAAAACTGCTTCCATTTAATCACCACAGAGAACCTTTTCTGTATGCTATCATCATGGCTGATGCTAAATTCCAGCAGAGTAACACTTCGCATTTTCTTGGGTCCACGTTTTCCATTGGCATAAAGTGGAGCGACTATATCGAATCAATTGCTGCATCTACTGCAAGGAAAGTTGGTTCCCTGTGTCGTGCCAGAAGGTTTTTCTCGTCAGAATCTATCATGCACGTTTATAAATCTACAATTCGTCTGTACATTGAATACTGCTACCATATCTGTTCTGGTGCCCCTATTATATATCTCGAGATTCTTGATAAATTCAAAGAACTGTCTGTAATGTAATCGATCTTGTCTTGGCTTCTCGACCCCAGTCACATACTCACCGACGTGTCATGGATTCCTTCTGTCTCTTCTACAAATATTTTCATGGCAACTTTTTTCTTTAGTGTCTCGACGACATGAATTTAAGCATGCTACTAGATTGGCCACTAGATCTCACCGTTTTACTATTGAACTAGCTAGATGTAACCGTCTCTTCTATTCTAACAGTTTCTTTACTCGCACTTCTTACTTGTGGAACTCCTTTCCAATTTTTTGCTTCGCTACTACCTACAATCTTCAAAAATTGAAAAGCAACGTCAATCGCCATCTTCTGTCTTCCTGAACCCTGTTCCTTTATTGCCCTCTCCTCAATAAAGTTTTCTCTTTCTCTTTCACTCCATGTAACCACCTGCTTCCTAATGGGTTTATCATCTTGCATGAGGTGAAATGATTTTTTTAAATAAGAAAAAACCCAGAGTAGACACGTGGATCCGTGTGAAATATGCTAAATTCTATTTGAAAGTGTGTTAATGAAAGAATACATTTCCTTTAATAATTACTATAAATGTCTAAATGTTGAAACTATGCAGATTACTAATTCGGCATTTGTTTTAAGTGACGTGACAATTTGATATTTCTCTGTAAATTATAATTAAATTTTAAGGATCTACTCAATAGTGATATCGTATTTTAATAATAATTATCAATAAAAATGTGTTTTTATTTTATGTGAAATTGATGAATAAATTTCGTTCTAATAATGCGCAAATTTGTTGAGTGATGTGAACTTTTTTGCAGTAAAGATATTTGCCGGCATCCATGTGGGTCCAGGTAAAAATTAGAGACAAAACATTACATTTAAGCAAACAGCTATTAATAAATGTATTTACAGAAGGAGTAGCGGGCACAGTGTAGTAATGAATTTCAGTCAAAATCCATTACATTCACTTACGTGCTAATTTACTAATACACTTGGGAAAGGTATGAATCCTACTCCCACCAGCTATGGGTAAATAGCAGGACAGACCAGGTTCTATAGCCTTTGATGGCAACTGGTCTACTGCAGAAGGAAAAGGGAACCTACTGCGGGAAAATAATCTGCCTCGTCAGTCATGTATCGAAAGATGCATGATCGCCTAAGCGTGTATCAAGCACGGCACATAACTGACTAATTAACATTAGTGTGTACATAGAAAAAATATGGCATTAAGAACTTAACGATTTAAGAATTGTGCGTGTTTGTGTGATACGCACGTGTGTGTGTTTGTGTTTGTGTAAAAGTTCACGTTGGGAGCAAAAGAAAGAAACAGAAAGAGATGGGATATATTTCTCTATTTAAAGTACTTAAAAGGCACCACCTAACGAGCATTTGTTCAATGTGTTTGTAATCGGTATGGCCCCATGCAAGGCAGTAAAGCCACTAAAACCCAAGGGGGTTACAGGGTGTGAAAGAATTAGGAATAGAAACATTAATAAGGAGCATAAAGAGTAATCAGGAGAACAGTAGATAGTGACTGACATTGCATTTAAATTTTTACAGATTAAAGTTGGCTGAAAAGCATGGAGTCGGAAGCGATAAGTGCGAGAAAATAAATTGCTAGCATAGAACTTACTTCACTTAAATTCAAAAAGTTTAGGTACCACAGCGAAGAGCTTGTCAGAAAAATTACCATGAAAGTATTTATAGAAAAGACACAGAGGCAACTTTATGGCGGTGAGAAAATGACTGAAGCCGTGCCGCCAGATCAGTACCAATAATACTGCTGATTTATCAAGGCGCTCTAGGCAAATAGTAGGGGCATAGGACCATATTCTAAGCATGGACGAAAAGTAGACTTATAGATATATAAGATAGATTCTGGAGAGAAAAAATGTCTCTCACGACTGACCAAACAATGGATTCAATAGAGTCTTTACACTTCATGTCAGCCGAACAACGTTAGCCCGAGAAGGCGCAACGAGTCACTTGCCTGGAGATTAGCATCAGCCATGCTGACGGAAGGCGGAGAGGGGTCTCTCAGATGATTAATGGAACAAAGTTTACTTTTAAAAGTATTAAAATTAACAAACCATCTTTTCTCCCAGTTAAGGACGGACTTGGGGTCGTTTTGGACATCGGCTGCCATTTTGACCTCGACGGACTGATTAGCCTTACCATCGAGACAGAAGTAAATGGTTGTGTCATCAGCGTAGATACTAAGTTGAAAGCTGATGTTAGCGGGTCATTAATGAAAATTAAAAATAGGGTAAGACCGAGGATAGAGCCCTGGGGGACACCAGCGTCAGCACGAACGGATCTAGACGAGAGGGCATACAGGATAACCTTCATTTCAAGATTTTACCAAATCTTAATTTGTATAGATTTTTAAAAGTTTTTTCTTCACATGCACGAGAAAGATATCAATTTAAACAGGTCAATGCCTCATTTTCTTCGAGGTAGAACCTTTTTAAAAGTGAGAAAGGGAAGAGATTAATTTGGTTTTCTCAGAATTATTTTCATTCCAAACCCCCATCTATTCTAACAGGAATCAATGAATTTAAGTTACAAGCTTTTATTGACAACAATGTTGATTTTGTTATTGACAAGTAAATTTCATTTTTGTTACAGTTGAACGAGATTGAATTCCGTTTTTCAAATAGCGACTTTCCCAAATATCGCGTCTCGTTTGGGGGAAATTTGTTTATCGCGTTCCAAGTAAAACAATTTAGAAGCGAATGGGAAGAACAAATTTTAGGTTTCGCCGACAAAATGTCGAATTAGATTTTTCCTAACTGCTTAACATTTGATGTTTTAAAGAATGTCAAGGCGCAAAAGACATTTTCAAGGTCTGTAAATATTTTAATAGTATTCGGTATTTTGCAATAAGCTTGAACAACTTGGTGTAAATGTGAAGGACTTTTTTGCTTTCTCTTCTTTTTAATCAAAACAAGACAATAAAACTACTAAGACGCAAATGGTTACTGAATGTGAGGGGATGTTTGAAAAAGAAAACATTATTAAGAAGAGAACAATAAAAAAACATAAATTAAGAAGACAGAAGAATGAATGATTGACATTGCATTTACATACTTAAAGATCAAAGTTGACTAGAAAGCAAGAAGCCAGAAGAGAGTTCCACAAGAGGGTAGTAGCAGAGAAGAAACTTTAAGAGTAGAACTTGCGGTTACATGTAGCATTTTCAACTGTAGAATGATGAGACCTCGTCGCTGATTGAGTAGTACGTTGAAATTCATAAAACCTACGTAACAAAGAGGAAAGCTCATTAGAACAATTATCATTAAATTACTTATAGGAGAGGCACAAAAAAGCTACTTTACGTCAGCGGGAAAGTGACTGAATCGAGATGCCAGGTAATAACATTGTAGACTCATGTTTGTATTGTATCTAGAATCACTAAATACATAGCAAAAGCACTAGACTACGAATTGTAGACTTAAAAATGTGTAAAGATTCTAGCGAGAGTTGATTAATGATTTCCTAATTTTTCATCACACTTTAAAGACTTTGGTTGTTAGAGATTTTATAAGTATAGGTGAAGGACTTGAGTTGTGCAAAACTTACGCCAGGCCAAACTATATAATTTTGTACATGAACCAACCATGTTTATTGCAACATGAGTTAGTATTTAAATATTCAGAGGTCGAGAAAGTCATGATAGCGAATGAAATTAAGAGAAAGAAGTTATTAAGATTTGTTCTAAGGTAGGTACCTTCATGAGATTGCTGAGATTGCTAAAAAAAGAGCATAGTCTGATGAAAAAGACGCCAAACTTGACGAAAACAAAATTTTATCGTCTAAATGTTTATGTTATTATTAAGAGGAAAGACCGAAGTATTTTTTAATTATTTTTTTTAATTTTTCCTTCTTTTTAGAACATTCTAAATGTTGATTAAAAAAAAACTTGTTTCTCTTTGTACCACCGGAGCTAGTAAACTTCTTTTTTTTTTCTTTTTTTTTTTTGCATGACAAACATTAATTTGGAAAATCTCTCAAAAATAAAAATAATTGTCGAATCATAATGAAACTTTCACAAACTATTCATAAATGATGGAAATTATTATAAATATGTTTTCTTTTTTTTAAGTCATGGCAAAAATATTTTTTTATATATTTATTACCCACCCACATAACTAATTTTATGAAAACTCTAGAAATTCAATCACATTCAATTCCGTGATTATATTAGTTAAAAGCACAAGGCTTTGAGGAAAGCAAATCATGTATTTTTTTAATTGTACCCTCCCGACATGAAAATCAGCCCTGAATTGTAACATACAAAATTCAATAAAACAAAGATATTATTTAATTTCAAATGCTTTTATTTGCTTTTAGTTGTTTTTATGAATATTATTTTTTTTTATTTATTTAAGTAAATAAATTTATTTAAGTAAATAAAAATTTAAAAAAAATGAAATGCACCTACATTTTCGAAACTCAAGAAAAAACCCGACAACGCTCGAGAATTAGTAAGAGTAGTGACTGTCAAACCGGATGCCGGACAATTGTCTCTGTCACTCAATTGAAAGAGGTAAAAAAGGTATAAAAGCAATAAGAGAGAATAAAGAGTAAAAAAAAAAAACGGCGTAAACAAGAAACAACCGTGGCATTCTACACGCATGCGCATACACATATGCGCGCGAGCTGGCGCATGCGCACGAGCGGGCGCATGCGCACGAGCGGGCGCATGCTCACGCCTACGCAAACACGAACACGGGTACACACACAGGCACACACACACACACACACACACACACACACACACACAAAATGAAAGAAAAAGAATCAACCTGGCACCAATGAAAACGTGCATAAATTATTTTTAACTCAACATAAATAAGCAATTACTTACTGGTATCTCCTGTGGAGTGTACGGAGCGATTGCTGGAGGGCCCATCTATGAAAAAATAGCATCAATCAGCTACGTAACAAATTTTATATTTGTACTAATCATATATATAGATATAGATATAGATATATATAAATATAAAAGTGAACATAGAAGTCAACACTTAGAGGCGACAGTCTGCTTCATGCTAGCTGCAATCATCGGGCTAGATGCAATCATCGGTGGCCCGATGATTGCATCTAGCATGAAACAGACTGTCGCCTCTAAGTGTTGACTTCTATGTTCACTTTTATATTTACACACGCTCTATCTCTGATATTGAGCACTTTATCCCATAAATATAGCACACTTTAAGACTATATTTCTTCATATATATATATATATATATATATATATATATATATATATATATATATATATATATATATATATATATTAACATTCAACAGCATCACTTGATAAGACACCAGAACTTTTGAAACAAAATGGCTATTTTTGCAATGATTTTATAACATATTTATGTTATAATTTGCGAATAAATTATATATATGTTGTATTGACAAGCTCTTGCGGAGCGGAACGAAATGGCCATTCAAATGGGGTATTTTTGAATTTCATTTATTTGTAATTTATATATGCTCTGTAATAAATACATTGAGCTCAATTTGTGGGTCAGTTTTAATATTTCATATTATTAGGATTCACTTGGATTACTTACCCACGGAATAGTGAGAAGACAAGAGAGAAGAGAAGGTGAGAAAGGAGAGTATATAGTAATGGTGTGAGGAGATAGATACATCAAACCGACCTGATTTTCAATCATTAAAAAATAGTGGAAAATTATTTTCAATAATCTTATATTAACAAATTACTACTAATTTAAAATTAAGAGATATAATTATATATTTATATTAATGAGAATGAATTCCCGAAATTAATATATTAAAAAATTAAAATATTAAAAGAAACAAAAACATATAATGATTTAATTACTTTCATTTTATCCTACTTTTTTTTTCCTTTCTTTACTTCTGCCTGGTATTTAAAATTAGCCTTAAGCCAATTCCATTTTGATTTTTCTTGTTAACATGATGCATTTGAAAATCCTTTATAAATTAGTTTTAATTTATTAGGTGAAATGATGATCATCAATATTATGGAGTAATCCTAATTCCTATTGTTGACAATATACATACATACATACATACATATATATATATAGATTCATCTCCAGCTCCTATCCCACTAACGCAGGTGTTCCTCAAGGCTCCATCCTAGGCCCTACTCTGTTCCTCATATTTATAAACGACCTTCCTGACGCCATAGACTCCCAAGTCGGCATCTACGCTGACGACACCACAATTTACTCCTGCCTCAAACACAAATCTAGTGATGCTGACAAAGTTAACCTGGCAGCTCAAATTGAAAAGGACCTCCAATCGGTTGTGAACTGGGGCGAGAAATGGATGGTTAACTTTAACGCCTCTAAAACAAAACTGCTCTCTATTAACCACCACAAGGATGCATCCCTGCATCCCATTAGAATGTCTGAAGACCAACTTCTCGAGAGCTCCTCTCTGCAGCTGCTCGGTCTCACGCTGTCCGCTGATCTGAGATGGAACAAATACACCGAGTCAGTTGCATCATCCACCGCAAGGAAAGTTGGTTCCCTGTGCCGAGCCAGGAAATTTTTCTCCCCGGAATCGATCCTCCAAGTCTATAAATCGACCATCCGCCCTTGCATGGAGTATTGCTGCCATATATGGTCTAGGGCCCCTGCTGTTTGCCTCAGGGTTCTTGATAAGATCCAGAGACGGATATGCAATGTGATTGGCCCTGATCTGTCATCTCGTCTGCAGTCGCTCTCTCACAGACGCGATGTTGCTTCGCTCTGCCTTTTTTACAAATACTTTCACGGTAATTGCTCCGAGGAGCTGCTTTCGCTTGTCCCTAGGCATCGTGAATTTAAACGTCCTACGAGGCTGGCATCCCGTTACCACCCCTACACTGTTGAAACTGTTAGATGTAGACGTCTCTTCTACTCCAATAGCTTCATGTCTCGCACATCTCGCCTATGGAACTCCCTTCCCTATTACTATTTCCCTGACAAATACAATATCCAACGGTTTAAGTGTAGCGTCAATCGACATCTCCAGTTGCCTTGATCTATCCACTTCCCTTCTCCACATCCTTTCATCTTTCATTCCTATCTGTTCTCGCTCCAAATCTTCTGTAACCCCCTTGCCTTGATCGACCCACTGTCTTTCTCTTTCTCCACATCCTCTCCTTTACCACTCCTATCTGCTCTTCCTCCAACCCTTCTTTAACCCCTTGCGTGATAGTGGCCTCCAGCCTTGCTTGGGGTGATACGCTTAAAACAAAAAAAACAAAAAATTATTGATAAGTTGCTTTTACATGGTAATCCTTGGCAGGTTAGTTAATGGCGAAATTTTATATGAGGTACCCAATAAGGTTCAAATTCACTAACAGTTAACCAGACTAACTTCGCTAAATTTTCCCCCAAGACTTAGCGTGTCAGTCCGACATCCGGATTGCTTGGGGTGATACGCTTAAAAAAAAAATATATATATATATATATATATATATATATATATATATATATAGACTCCAAACTACTCTCCTCAGCTTTTGAATTCTGGCCAAACAAGGCTAAAGAGCATAGTCCAAGCTAATATTTAACCTATAGCTAAGGGGAGACAAAGAGATAGATCCATACCTCTTCCAAATGTATTTGCGAATAAGTCAATCTAACGAACTCCGCTCTACTATTTAACTTTCTGAACTGCTTTTCAATCAAATTTATATATATATATATATATATATATATATATATATATATATATATATATATATATATATATATATATAAACATTTAATATATTTTTGTTATAAATAGTTATATTTGCTAAACACTGTATTGAGCACTCTGTTAAGAATAGTATTTGTTGGTTATTGGAATTTATTCCGTATACACCAATCCTATACCTGTATATGGAAATATATATATATATATATATATATATATATATATATATATATATATATATATATATATATATATATATATGCAAGTCTAGGATTGGTATACGGATTAAATTCCAATAACCAACAATTACTATTCTTAAAAGAGTGCTCAATACAGAGTAGAGCAGATATAATTGTTTATTTAAAAATTATAACATAAATATGTTATAAAATCACTACAAAAATAGCCATTTTGTTTCAACACCTCCGGTGTCTTATCAAGTGATGATGTTGAATCAACATCATCAAAATGAAACAAAATGTCTATTTTTGTAGTGATTTTATAACATTTATGTTATAATTTTTAAATAAACAATTATATATATATATATATATATATATATATATATATATATATATATATATATATAGTGCCGGTGTTAATGTGGATACGTACAATAAAGCTATTAACGAGAAAGCTAATGTGTTTTATTAAAAGGCAGCCAACAACTGGGAACATAACATCAATAGTGAATCCAAGAAAATAGCCACTGAACGAAAAAATGATGATAGGATCTATAAATTCCACAAACAGGCATTCATCGCAGTTAAACAAGCATCAATAATTATTACTCAACCGAAGTAAAAATAATATCGATAAAATCAGCAAAAACATCCTTGAAAGAGGATGCAATTATGTTAACAGTGCACTAGTTATTAACCAGAGGCATAAAACACCGGAAGCCATCGAATGGTCTACTAATATAAAAAGGAAGAATGAATGTACATTCATCCAATTCGAAAATCTGCTAATGTCTTCTATAAATCTAGCAAAAAATGACTGTCCTATTAGCGATCGCGAAATAAATATCACAAAGCAATCACAAACCCATATTATTTAAAATACAAAAGAAGTAACCCAGAGCTTAATATTGCTATGGGAGCATCGGATTCATTAGGGGCATGCGAAATTGTTGGAATTTTTTTACTGTGGCGACAAAGATTTATTTTTGACATTAAGGACACCAGACCTTATAGAGATTATGGTGTAATACTCACCGTAAAACAAGTCCACCAAATATAGACCGATTGAGAAAAGAACTGATAAAATATGTTAAAGATCATGAACTAAGTATTACCACTACCACCAATGCTGAAGTGATTAACATTCTCGATGTGACCTTAGACTTGAATAATCGTTATTACAAACCATCTACCAAAGATCTATATAACCATAGATACGTCAGTAAAGAGTCAAACCACCAACACAAAATTCTAGATAAATCACATAAATCAATCCAAATTAGATTATCTACCAATTCTAGCAATAAGGAAATAGTTGATAAGAAAATTAAGGCTTTAGAACTAAGCAATCAAAAACTAAATTTAGAGTTTATAGAAAAAAACAACGAATGTAAAAATAAACAGAAACACTGTAAGCGTAACAATCCATCTTTTAATCGTAATATTCAAATGAATATCGGAAAAATTTTCCTAAATTTAATTCATAAAAAAGATTTTTAACAAAAATAATGACGTCAGGTACATTAATAACATAGATAAATCTATATCCCAACGTAACAACATTAAACAAACATACTTCCAACAAAAACAACGTTAACTTGTTAAAAAAATAAATGCTGCTGTGGAAAAAAATGTGATCCGTTTTTTAAACGGTCAATGTTTGAATGATAATATTGTACACTGAGCTCGCATACATTCCGGTAACGATGTTGAATTTCATTTCGGTTCCACTAAAAATCATTGGAAATTTCGTTTCTACTACATCGAATGACTTAAGCAATATAAAATACAAAAACAGCACTGCTCTCGCTAAATATTTCTGGCAATTTAAGAATAAAGGTAATATATCTTTTATCGCCTGGGACATTATAGCAAGAGCCAAATATTTATAACGGGGAAGGGAATAGATGTAACATATGCCTTGTTGAAAAATTGGTTATCTTAAAACACAACCCTATCTTATTAAGCAAGAGAAACGGATTGATAGTTACATGTAGGCATAAAAATAAATATCTGCTTAAATACGTTGATTCAGATTAATTTTTACATAATTTACCGTTTGTTTTTTTTAAGAACAATTAGTCTCCCTTTATGCTTAATAAAAATTAATATTCACAACTGTAAAGTATTTTTTACATATATATACAAATCCCGTTAATTTTACATGCCAAATATAATTTTTAAAATTAAAAAAACTGTAATCCCAGTATAACTGCGATAACCAGATATTTTTAAAACTTTAAAATTTAGATTACGTAACGGTCAGTCTATACTCGGCACCTGAAGTTTGCGTTGTGCGTTGTGACAGATAATATGTATATTTATCAATAGATAGATAGATAGATAGATAGATAGATAGATAGATAGATAGATAGATAGATAGATTAATACAGGCCAACATAAAGATAGATAGCTAGATAGCTAGATAGCTAGATAGCTAGATAGATAGATAGATTAATACAGGCCAACATAAAGATAGATAGATAGATAGATAGATAGATAGATAGATAGATAGATAGATAGATAGATAGATAGATAGATAGATTATGGATAGGAATCCGAGAAGATGATAGCAAAAGTGTTAGCACAGGCGAGATTATCAATACGGTATGGGCCAATCGCTGTATCCGAAATAATTAGCAAATGCGTCAACGTTATACCTTGACCTGATTGACCAGTTTCTGCAGCATATCACACCTTGACTGAGTGATTCATTCTTTCATTTTCTACGGGTTATCAACCCTTTGCGGGTTATTTAAAGCCAGAAAATATTTTTTAAATCGTAACAATTTTTTCTTTTTTTGAGGAAATAACAATGATAGTTATGATATTGTAACAGAGAGAGGTTGACGCACACACCCACATGAATGCACACACGCAAATATAACGTTTATTGATTGAATCTAGAACAATGATATATGAAACCTAAGACGGCTGATGGATAAAGAGTGAATTTCAAATCGGGTTGACGAAGACTTGTTTATAAACAAATGCAAAGGGCAGGGGGCGATGTTTAATTTGGGTCATTAAAAAAAAAAATAGACGAAAATAATATTTTTGATAAAAACATATTGAAGTAAATTGGACCGGGGAGGTAAGATCAGTATATGTTTACCGCTAGCGAAATCTAATCTAAACATAAGTTGTATCCGCTGAATTTGGTCATCGAAAAGACAATTGGAATGAACGAATTAATTTTATCCACTAAGAGATTTGAAATAGATCTGAGTAAGCAACAGAAACTTTGCAAATGCACGTGATTATCGCGACACTCGTGTTAAGCGCGTGAACAACCTGGCTTATAGCCTTCGGTTGCTATATAATCGCGAGTTATGCTGAGTTGGAGAGTTACGTTGGGAGTTACGTTGGGAGTTACGTCGGTGAAGCAGAGTCGGGGTAGAGAGACTGTCGTCGCAGTGAGTCGGTCCAGTCACGAGTCAGAGATAAGGAAATATCATCGTCGTTGTAGCAGTCGCATTGAAAAGCCGCTGAAACTTAACGTTTGTCACTTACGACAACCTGAACCTAAAGAGGAAGACGCCAAAGGTTGAGGGGCTGAAGTGACGGAGTGGTAGAATATAACCGGGAGGAGAACATGTAGTTTCATGCCTAATCAGAATTTGATAAACAAACAAGAAATTATAATGCCGATATAAAGTGGGAGATCAATTCTATATTACAATCAATATATAAACAATGCCCTCACTTTGTGGCCAAAGTAATGTCTATACATTTATATTCCAGAGTCTAAATAAATCGAAAAGATATGCGTGTGTAGATGATCGATATTTCAGTGATTGATTGTTTCATTTTCTACGGATTATCAACCCATTGTGGGTTATTTAAAGCCAGAAAATATTTCCAAATTGTAAGAATTTTTGTAGGTAATAATGGTTTAGTGATACAAGTCTTACTAATTAACCCATAGCTGATGGAGAAGAGGTGGATTCAGACCTTTCTCAAGAATATTTGTGCCTAAGTGAATATAACGAACCCAACAGGAATTGGAACTCGGCTCTCCGATTAACAAATTTAGGCCATTATCCATTACACCACCCGCACATCTAAGCTTACAACACCTGGTATTCCCAAGCGTTCATTCATCTAGGTATAGATTAGGCTCGATGTTGCTTAAATTCTAGCAAGCTCCCCATCTTTCCTCCATATTCCATCGGCGAGAAGTAAGCTTCTACCCGCGAACAACTGCTCTATGGAACCAACTCCCAGGAAGATGGTTCCCCGATCACTACAATATTAACCTGTCCGTTAACCGTTAGCTTGTCCTCTTATCCATATAAACTACGCCTTAATGTAACCCTCTACCTCGAGTAGCCCCCGGGCCTTGTACAGGGTGAACCCTACTGTAAAAAAAATATATATTTATATTTTGTACCTTTCAGAAATTATTTAGACATTTTTTTATAGATTTCGAAAAGACCACCTCCTATAAATTTTATTGCTTCATGCGTTTGATATCTAATTACACATAATCGATTCTTGTATCCATTGTGTTTGGTGTTTTCAAAACATCGACAATAGCCAGAACAGTTGGAAGTCTGAGAAGAGTAGCTTGGAATTTATCCACGAAAAAGAATTACTTTCCCAAGCACCTAGCTCCAGAGGGGTAGAAAGATTGAAATAGAGAGTGGGAAAAAGTAAAACAGAGAATAAGAGACAGTGAGAGTGGGAGGAAGAGTGATAATGTACGATGCCTCTATAAAAGAGTGAGTGATTAAATCAATAGGTACACAGAATGAGTGAGGGAGGGAGAATGATACCAAGTCAAGATTTCAATGGTTACTTCATCATTTCAGTTTATTTTTTATGTTTTCTCTGTTAATTCTGCCATGATAGCCAAAGCGCTGAAGATATCATAACACCGTTTTGGGATTAATCGATTGAATAATTTATTTTGACGGCTTATCAACCCTTTTTGGGTTTTTTAAAACCAAAACATATTTCGGATTGTAAGAATTATTCTTATTTTTTGACAAGTTTTCTTTAAGAATAAAAATTATTTTTCCTGATACAAGTCCAACTATTCAACCCATAGCTGGAGGAGGAGATGGATTCATACCTTTCTCAAGGGTATTTTCATGTAAGTTGGTTCACTGTGTCATGCTAGACAATTTTTCTTGCCAGAATATACCTGACATATATTAAGTCTGTCATTCGTCCTTGCTTTGAATATTGCTGTCAAATGTTCTTTGGTGCTCCTGCTATATATTTAGAGATTCTTGATAACATACAAAGAAGAATCTTCAATGTTATTAGTTTTGACCTGGCATCTCGGCTTCTGTCCCTTTCCTACCGCCATAATGTAACTTCCTTCTGTCTTTTCTATAAATACTTTCATGGTAATTGTTCTGATGGTCTTTCCTCTATGGTTTTATTATTAGTTTCTCCCATCAAATAGTCCCGCATTAATTTAGTCCAGTTAACTAATTTTTCTGTCACAATGAAGGATTGTGTTTGTTTTTTATTACTAACACTATTTTGTTTAGTTTCTTGTATATAAAGTGTATTCATTGTAGTAAAAATTCATTGGGGTTTCATATTTAAAAGTTGTTATTTTTATTCTCCACCCCCACAGATAAATTATACATATGGGAACTAGTTAGGACTTTGTAGAGATTTTGAGCTATTATGGTGTCTGTAGTAAGAATGGTAAGTAAGAATGTGTTGTTTTGGTGTAAGGAAAACTGTGGTAATTGTGGCTAGCTAAGTTTAAGATAAGATAGATTGAAGACCAGTCTTCCCCTATACGCCCACTTTTGGCTTTGTGCCACATTTCTGTATTAAAACAAAATAAATATTACATTCCTCTATGGTACCTAGATATAATGAATTTAAGCACAATACTAGATTGTCAGCAAGGTCTCATTATTTTATAGTTGAAATGGCGAGATACAACTGTACATTCTATGCTAATAGTTGTGGAACTATCTATCGGCTTCCCAGTCAAGTTTGATCTTCAAAAATTTAAATCCAGTGTCAATCGTTATCTTCTGTCTTTTTATTCTTGTTCTTTTATTGTTCTCTCTCCTTAGTGGTGTCTTTTTTCTGATATTCTCTAACATTTAGTAAAACCTTGCATCTTAGTGGTTTTATTGCCTTGATTTTTTTTAAAATGGATGTAACAAACGCCGTCTTGGGAAAGATTTTTACAAAGTCTGACACATTTGTCCCTTTGCAGTGTGAGTTTTTAAAAAATTCATCACATGAAAATAATTTATTTTTGATATTCCAGCACCATCTGAACGAGACATGTTTTCTTTACTGTATCATTGTTCATTACGTGTTTTATATATATATATACACATAATGTATATAATGTTTATATACGTACGTTATATATGTTCCAAAGGTTATTATAGTCGGGAGTGATGGTGATGATAAGCTCCCGCTCCCTATAAAATGCTTCAGCGGCATGCATCTCAAATAGTCTCTGACAACTAAGCCCAGCTCCAAGCCGGGGAATGGGCGAAAGCGGAAAATTGGCAGTTTATAACCATCTGATTCAGATAGATGGAGCTCGACAGTGCATCAGGGGGGGACTCTGATTTCAAGCCTCCACTGTCTTGCAATCATATCCAAAACACGGAAAAAGGCTATGGAAATAAATCCAGACAGAAAACCCGCAGTGGAGCCCCGAAGGTGGTTGTCTGTCAACACTGGAAACTTTCTGACAACTCCCGCTGTCAACCCGGACCCAAATGTAAATGTACCCTGTATTCGTTTGGATTTTGTCGGTACGGTCGAAAGGTGGAGCGGGCGTGTAATCTGGGTCGCACACAGCCTAAATCGCCCAAGCTTGCGCCCTAGAGAAGCCACTCCAGTCTCACCACGAAAGGACTGAATTTTCACCAGACAGGGCACTACCTTCATCTTGCGTGATAAACGGAAACCTTTCCTATCATCGTTCACAGCTGAAAATAGCAATTCTGATTTCGATGCTTTTTAATGTAGATTCATTCGACCTTCAAATTGACAACTTCGTGATTGGAGGGACCAATGCGTCGTGTAATGATTAATCTTGACTTTTTCTACACTATATCAAATTTTATTACGCAATGTCAATGTTTGCACCTGATGTGCAGGTGATGTAATGGATAACGGCTTTGAATGAGAACTCGGACAGCTGAGTTCGAATTCCAGTCTAGTTCATCATATTCACTTGTGCGCAAATAACCCTGGGAAATGTATGATTGCAGCTCTTCTCCGCCAGCTATGGGTCAAATAGTAGTACGTATATCTGAAAAAATCATTGTTATCTTCCAGGAATTGTTAATGCAATATTCATTCGTAAAAAAAAGAAAACCTGAACTATCATGTTTGCAAAAAACAAAAAAAAACAAAAAACGTCGTGTCAGAACGACGTTTTTTCCCTTGACGTCGCTTTTATTTTAATTACCTTTTACTCCTCGGTAATGCGTATTGTTCTCCGCATTTATTCATTGGAAGAGCCATACTAGACTTTTGTTTTGACTTTTAGTTCTCATATTGTCCCCATGAGTGACGCACGGGTCCAAAAGTCAACCCAAAATTGTCTGGCGTATTGGGTAACGGTTTTTTACAGACTTCTTTCGGAAGTCTGTAGAATCGCTCGCGACCTCATAAAGAAGCAGACATTCACTCCTCAGTTCGATGAACACCTTGAGTTGCGGATTTTTGTTTGGGGTTTTCCTTCTCGTTAAAATAATGGTGAAAATAACAACATTTCACTTTTATGTTTTAAAAAAACATATTATTATTATTATTATTATTATTATTATTATTATTATTATTATTATTATTATTTCCTTTGATTTCTGTTGTATTTCTTTCCGGGCACCAACCAGAGACCAAAGGTCAGAAATAAGATCACGCACATTTTACATAGATAAAGCTCTTCGTAATGTGTGAGCAGTACTTGTGAGTACATTTTTTTTTATTTCTTCAAGGTTTGGGCTAACAGAAATCCCTTCAATAAGTCTATTGCAACCTTTTGCCATAAATCCGAGAGCTCCAGCTACAACTGGAATTATTGATGCCCTCATGTGACACATTTATTATTATTATTATCATTATTATTATTATTATTATTATTATTATTATTATTATTATTATTATTATTATTATTAATTACATTTAACTTATATTTGGGCTGTCTACAGCGGTGAATAGAGAGTGTAGATCGAAAATAAGCAATAAGCTTTCCATGGGGCTCGAATTCATGTCCTTGTTGGCTAGGGTTAAATGTTAGATTTGATCTTCTAAAAATCATTGGGCTCTGGCAGGTTAGTCGGTTAGTCAAGCTGCTTTACTCAAAAGGGTGATACTTAGCAAACTAGCCAAGTATACAATTGCTTGAGACATTTGCGATTATAATAGCCTAAGCAAATATAAGGTTGGACGACGGCCCAGTATTCACTTAAAGATCTGGCTACTGATTTGTGAAATCCACGAACTTTTAGCACTGAACAAATACTTAACATTGAGTAGGTTCTTTCCCCATCCCGATTTGTTTTCTTCTTTCACAGTTCTTCTCATTCAGTACTGATAACCACTTGGTTTCAGCTTCCACACAAACAAATCAACCATAAGCAAGAAATATTAGATTTCCAGCAACAGAAGGAATTCAGAGAAAAAGAATTTACTTGATAACAAGAAGTTCTCTTACATAGTGGCTCTCAGCAAATAATTTGACACACAGAAACAATATCAAGTTTTTGTAATGCTGATATTTCATATGCTATAAAAGTCTCCGTCAGTTATGCGTCATGCGTGATACATGCTTAGGCGATCATGTATCTTTCGAGGCAGATTTTTTTCCCGCAGTAGCTTGCCATTTCTTTCTGAGGTAGACCAGTTGCCATCCAAGGCTATAGAACCCGGTCTGTCCTGCTACCCATAGCTGGGGAGAATAAGAGGATTCATACCTTTCCCAAGGGTATTTGCACCTAAGTGACTGTAATGGATCCGACTGGAATTCGAACTCGGCTCTCCCATTCCTCAATCCGAGCCGCTATTCATTATTCCACCGTGTATTTGTTCAGTTTTGGATGGCAACTTGTCTACCGCAGAAAGAAATAGCAACCTACTGCTTAATGCTTATATTAGTTATAAGGACAAGTCCTTGGAGAATGTAAATCAACAAACATTTTGGTCAAAGGATCCCCAGTTATAGAAAATTTGCTCTCAATCGTAAAAGTAAAAAATGCAATAAAACTAAAACATCATTTAATTAGAAATGCTTTTAATTGCTTTTATGAATTAGATATATTATGGACACTATTGTCTTCAAAAAATTTCGATGATAATGACAAAGAAATTTTTTTTTAATGTAGCACCCACCACAGCTCGAACCAGCGCTGCGTTACTACGACATTCGATCTTTCACTGTTCTGAAATCAAGAACACAATGTGAGCAGAGTTGGTGTGGATCGAAACAGCCAGCCACCAAATACCAGCTTGAACCAGCGTCAGCATTGACCAGCGTAGACTTAGCCCTGTGGTTAAAACATCGTCTTAAAACCCTGAGAACCAGACGACTAAACGTGGTTACGCCAGCGGGTGTAGGTAGCGGTAAAGAGGGTTATAATAGTAAATTTAACATTTATTGCTAATTTTCTAATATTTCCTCAACAAGTGTCTTCATAAATAAGACTATAAAGCCAAAGTACCTAAACTTCAATAAAATATTAGATTACATAGAACAGTTTCGTAAATTCTTAAGATTACTTTGTAGCTAAAAAAAATTATAAAAAAATATCATTCACGTTGTATTCGTCATGTAATGTATTTCATTTATGTCCCCTTTACTAAAATTTTCCAAACAAGATCCATATAAATTTGTGTATGCCTATATAAATTACGTATAATAATAAAATATATTAAAATAATTGTCGGAGTTAGTCCATTTCATAATATATGACGTCATTTGTTTACATTAAGATACACTTCTAGCATATATAAACGTACGAAAGAAATCATGGAAAATTTGTAGTTTAAAAGCAGTAAATCGACTTTGCTAAACAAACACCTCCTTCGTAGCTAAACTAGTATATAGCACGTCAGGTTATATGACGGTTTCGTGTAGGATATAAGTTCGATTCCTGTCGGAGGACGCATATTTTCTATGAAATTACTCTGATATTCCAGCCGGTAAATGTTGTTAATACTGTTTATTATAAACAAAGCATTTACTTAAATATTTGTGCCTATAAAAATAACGTATAACAATAAAATATATTAAAATTATGTAATATATACAAACGCCCGTATTATGTAATCTATGAATATTACGAGGAAAAGTTGTAGCTTAACAGACTCTTCAAAATAGGGAACAAAAACTGTTTATGACATACTGATAGCTGGTGTAAGGGGGATAACTTTGAACTGAATTGATACTTTATTTAATAAATAGTCGAATTATACGATGCTACTTGACCTCTCCACAAATGCAGGAAGTGGCACAAGGTCCTTTTTATGCGTGGATCCCATACCCATACATATGAGCCAAGTTCCTGAGACCACTGTCTCATTGGCGTCGCTATTACACCGACCCTCACCTCTCTCTTAGGGCAATGAGGATGGTTGAAAATCCGCATGACCATGAGTTTTCTCCCATCTCAAAAGAGGAAAAATAGATATTCCAGCCCAGAGTTACACGATTGTTTTTATACTAGATTTTTTTGCAAAGCACATGTTGAAATCTTCAAAGTATTTAGTATTGTTGGAGATATCGCTAACATTATTTTAACTGCACGCCAATTGAATGGTTTATTTATCTGTAAGCCAGTAAATCCAGGGAGGCAACTCTATTTTGTGGTGAGGAAAATTTTAATGAAGACATTCGTATGGTATTTATTTACTTTCAGAATATAATCAGTGCGGGCCTTACATACAAGCTTTAGTTTAGGGCCAGACACCCTCGACGCCTCATTTTCTTTAAATATATTTTATTTTATCATTAGTTTTTATTCTTTAATACTAAATTATCAAAAATTATATAATCATTAATTTTCATCTAAAACTGTGAATGTGTATCAGGGTGTCAAACTTGTTCAACTGTATTTCTCGAGGCCGTAGCCCAAGATATCATAGCATTTTGGAATGAGGATGACTCCATAAGAAAATTAAAAACATTCCGTGCCGGATCCGGACCCGCAATCCTGAAATTTTGGATTAACAACTTTTCATTACTACGATTGTTTTCGGCGATTTTTTACGCAATTTCTTGCGATATTTTCGTACGATAACAATTTTTATAACTTGGAAATAAATTTGGGAATAATCGAAATTAATTGCGAAATCCAGCGAAAGTCACCCATGAAATAAAAATAATTGTTTGTACGGAAAGTAAGGACCTACGCACATCAAACTGTCTTTAAGTTAAGTGGCGGCAGTAGAATTATCGTTGAACTTTTAAAAAGCTAAGCTTAAATATTAATGCAATTCTTAAATGCAGCGATCAATTTTGAGTTCTTTTGTAGTTTTATGTTGCCTATCGTATACAGCAGCAGTGTATGCCTCGCAAACAGAAATCTCCGCCAACAGAGGACGAATTTGCAATCAAAAGAGCTGAGGCTGCAGCAAGGAGAAGAAAGCCCCGTGCAAATAAAACCCAAATCAAACAGCAGCCAGGAGAGCTTCCAATGCTGAGAATATGCAAAGACTTAGGGACTCTCAAACTCCTGAACAAGCCGATTGCCGAATCAAGAGCCCTCCACCGGAGCTAGCTTAATTGCCACCCGATAAGCCGGCTTTTATGCTAGTTAATAAGAACCATATTCATATATAGTATCAGGTCATCCCATAAGTTCTGTCCGAATTTTGAATTTTGAAACAAGTGACCAAATGTTACATTTAATTACAGATTCAATCAACAATGTATTTTCCCTGATTATCTATGACTTCCTTCCATCTATTAACAAGCTTACTACTTCCATTACTGTAAAATTCTTTTGGCTTTGATTCGAAGAACTCACAAATGTCAGTTTTAACCTCTTCCTGTGTTACAAAAGCTGTTTCTTTCAAATGATTCTGTAAGCTACGAAACAAATGGTAGTCTGAAGAAGCAAGGTCGGGAGAATAAGGTGGATGAGGAATTTTCTCCCAGCCAAGTTCTTCGATCTTTTGTGACGTGATTCTTGCTGTCTGTGGTTGCGCATTATCCTGATGAAACATCACCCGTTTTCGATTCACTAGAGCAGGTCTTTTTTTCCCTCAAAGCTTGGTTCAAACGCTCTAATTGCTGACAGTATATTTCATCATTAATTGTTGCATTAGGTGGTAAGAATTCAAAGTGGATTATTCCTTGGCAATCCCACCAGATTGAAAGAAGAACCTTTTGCCCATGAAGTTCCCTTCTCGGCTGTGGCTGGGGTCCTTCCCCTTTACCGGGCCCCTGTCTATGACGCTTAACATTTCGATAAAAGATTCATTTTTCTTCGCCAGTCACAAGTCTATCCACAAAAGGTGAAACAAGTTGGCGAGAATGGAGAGAAGAGCAGATGTCAACTCGGGATTTGAGGTTGTTTTCAGACAATTCATGATGCACCCATTTTCCAAGTTTAGGAACTTTTCCAAGTTGTTGAAGATGACGATGAACAGCTGTATGGTTTGAACTGAGAACCACTGCCAATTCCTCAACTGATAAAGCAGGATTTTCTTCAAGGGCTGCTTCAAGAAGCTTTTCATCAAACTGAACTGGACGTCCGGTTTGATCTTCATCTTCAAGGGTGAACTCTCCACCTCTGAATTTTGCAAACCATCTTCTGCGAGTTCTTTCATTCACACATTCCTCTCCATAAACTGAGTGAATGTTTCTAGCCGCTTCGGCTGCTGAGTTTCCTTTCTTGAACTCATAAAGCATTATGTGCCTCAAATGATTCTTGGGTACTTCCATGTTATCAGGGTTTTAGTCAAACAAAATTTAATTTTATTGTTCTCTGAAATAAAATTTGATCAGTTTAATTGCATCTAAACATAAAAATAATGTTCAGCTCCATTAGACATTATAAAATACTCTTTAAATTTCGTTCATTTTAACAAAAAGTTAAAATTCGGACAGAACTTATGGGATGACCTAATATAATTATTTTTTTTATCGAAATTTTTTAGAGAAGGGTCTCAAATTTCATATAGCTTAATACCTCAGCCCTGAAGATAATGTGTGTATACGTGTGTACTTGTGAATTTGTATACGTTTATGGGAGTACATGTGTCTGTCTATGCATGTCTATATGCTCGTGCGTCTATCTGTCTGTGTGCGTATGAGTTTGTGTGTATGTATCAGTGTGCGCATGTGTATTTACGTACTCTAGTCTTTGTCTGTGTGTGTGTGTATTATTGCATACTTGATTAAACGCCACAGACGAGGAATAGATTTACCCTCTCCAATGTGAATGTGATTAATTTATTGAAGAATTTCTAAAAAGATATTCTTAACTAAGTGCTATTGGGTATTGGGTATTCGCCAAGCCGTTATTAAAAATGATTGGGGTCAAAAAGTGTTATAAATATGATCATGTTTATTTTTTATTTATTTATTCAGTTTTTGCTTTTTATTTCAATTTTTAGTAGACAAAGATGAAATGGTGGGACACTCGTAATGACATCACAAGGGAAGATACAGAAAGTTAGATTGTATCTCAATAAATTCGCAGAAGGCTAAATCTTGTCTATATATCCCCATCGTAGAACAAAACTACCAACTTTTTATATATATTAGTAACAAATAATGTTTACAACGTAAATGGTGACATTTAATTTGCATAAAAGTTTTTAAAAGCATATTTTAATTAATATTTAATCTGTTATTTATTTTTAATGCAAATTCTAAAATTTGCTATATATAGGTTGCGGCAGAAATACCTTCTACATAAGTCATTAGCTAGATGCTGACACAATTGCCACTAATGTCTTGCCACTAGGTAGGAGGTATTTCTGGGCTGTATTTCTGCTGTAACCTGTATAAGCAATATTTATATTATTAAAGACTATTTTAAATTCACTTTTAAGCGTACATAAAGAAAATGTGTTTTGTTTTTTAATATTTAAACATTTATAGAATTTATACACAGTAACCATTCCTATCGTCTACCGTTTCGCATTACGACAAATTACTCTAGCGAAAAAATTACGGGATTATCTAAATAAATCAAAATAATATGTTTAATTAGATTTAATTAGATTTTCTTTAAAACTGCATCGGATTACTTAAACACGTGACAAAACATTAAGTTTGCTGGATTTATTATTATTATCATTGTTACTAATACAAAGATTAATTATTTTGAATTATTATTAATAAAAAACATTAGATAATTATTTGAATATACCGATTTTTTATTTCATTTTGACGGTGTAATTAAAAAAGATGTAAATAAAATAAATAATTGATTCTTAATTAATCGGAGAATAAATATTTCAATTAGTGAAACTAATCTATTGTTAAATTCATTTTATTGTTAATAAAAACATTTAAAGAGATTCTATTGCAATTTAATTTTCTCTGTCCATAGGACAGTTATTCGGCTTGATGAAGAAATTCTAGGAAAACTATTTACTAAATTATTAAAATATATTAAATCTGAATATAAGGAAATCCTTACTATTTACCGTTTTATAAAGTTCGAATCAATTGGCAATTAGTCGATATTTTGCCAGCCATTCTAATAAACAGTATAATAAATAAATAGTGTTTATTATTTTGTTCTCTGTTCTAAAGAACAAAAGAAATTTATAAATTCACTTTTATTTATTTAGGTTTTAATACTGTTTTAGTCATCGCTTTTTAAAACAATAAATATTGCCGAGGAATGAAGGTAGTTAAAAAAATTAGCGATGCCAATGAAAAATCAACATTTTAACACACCGGTTTTTTGCGGACACAAAGGTCAGAGTCTGTCTAAATTCTTATTCAGGTGTAAATTATTTCTGTTAAGGATTTTTTTGTTTTAATGAACGTGTTTATTCGTGATATCGAACTAATAATAATAATAACACACTATATCATTCAAGTAATTCCTAACTAAAATAAAGTTTAATCTGAAAAGTGTATTCTATAAAATAAAAAAAAAACAGACAGTAATTTTCATTAATGTATTGTCAACCGAAAACATTATTTTCATTAATGTAAATTCGAAATTTATTAGCATCAAGAGTTGCTTCCCTTACATTGACTACTGTTCTCTTTATCATATCAATTTTTCTTTTCATCAACTCTCAGATCGTAAAAAGCAAGTAGCGTGAATGAGAAATATTAGGTTGTTACATATATTCGTTCGTTTCTCAAAAATAATCTTTTGTAGCATTTTTTCTCAGTATTTCTGGTTACCCTGTAAAACTACTAACGCTATTGAATAATTTATCTCAGTTTAGACAGCCCTTTGAGATGGAATGCCAAGTAGACAAGAATGAGGACACTGCTGCCAAAGCTGCTCGAGACATTTGTGCTGTGTACGGAAATGACGTCATTACCGACAGAATGGCACAGAAATTGTTTTTTTTCGTTTCAAAGAAGGGTGGTTCGAACTCACAGACTCTCTGCATTCTGGCCGACCTGTTCAGTTTGATGAGAACCAATTGCACGCGCTGATTAATGGGAATTAGCTGAGAAGATGGCACTGTCGCTTGTCATCTTCATTCAACAGGCAAGGTTTCGAAACACTGCGCATCGGTGTCATTACACGCATTGACCTAGACAAGCAAACTCCAGTGATCCTCCGTTGCCGCCAGTTTACATATTCGTCGCCAGGCTACTCGTGGATAAAAAGAAAGAGCCCGATTAGTAATTCCACCACACCGGCCAATATTCTCCTGACTTAGCCCCTTCAGAATGCCACTTTTTTCGGTCACTTTCTAACAATTTCAGCGATGGTTTCGTTCAACAACGATATGGCGCTTAAAATGTGACTTGATGAATTTTTGGAGTCAAAACCTAGCGATTTCTATCGTCGAGACACTGAACAGTTAGTGGGTCGTTGGCAGGAGGTCGTAAATAATGAAAGGGAATAGATTATTGAATAATTCATCAGAAATATCAATAAATAATAAGTAGTAAAATAAATTTACGTAACAACCTAATATAAATAAATTTGAACTCCTGTCCGATGCTTCTCCCATGACTCCCAAAAATATGAAATGCGAGTTTAAATCTCGCTGAATGCTGTTTATTTATGTTGTGGTGGGATCCACCTAATCTGCATAGGTGACTACCAACTATATAAATAATGGTTGGTACCGGAAGACGAGGGAGTGGAATCACGAGATCCATCTAGAGACTCTGGTCGACTGCGACTAGTCAACACATTCTCCAGGAACGTCTTCCCAGAAATATACAGAAATACTATATGTACTTATTGTGTACACTTTCTTGTTATAATACATTCTTGTTCTAAGTACATTTTGTGTTGCATTATTATTCCATGCAATAGGCGAGATTCAACATTGAGTCAAGACTCAACAATTTATTTGAAATTTACTTATTTTAAGTCGTTGAATGTGACGATCTGGTGTAAGATAAAGCAACAAAAAAAATGAAAATAAAAATGAAACAAATCACAATTAGTATTAATTTTTCAACTAGTATTTCGTTCATCTGAAATTCAGTTTCTTTTTTATTCGCCATTTTAAGTTTGTCAAGAAGAAAGACTTTCCTGTCCGTGTTGCTTCCGAATAACGGGGTGAGTTGTTGCATTAAAAAAAGAACTGAGATTAAGATAAAAGAAAAATTCTTGTGGAAAAATTAATAATTGATAATAGTAATGATGTTAATAAAGTGAATGAAACGCATAGAATCATCTGGGACTTTAAGATTCAAACAAATTCCCCAATCCAGAGAAGAAAATCGAATATGAGTGAAGTAAAGAACGAAAAGAAAGATATACCAAATATCAGACTTTGAATTTCCTGCAGGACAAGGAATAAATCTGAAAGAAAGTGAAAAAAAAAAAAATGAGTAAGTATCTCAACATTGGAGACGTTATGCCAGTCGTTGTTAGAATGATCTCGTATGGAAGGGAATAGGATAAAGCATGGTAAAAAAAAATCCATCTTCATCTGGAATACCACAATTATGTTAACAAGTTCTGCTCACGGTGAACATTTCTTTCTATACCCGCCTAATAAAAAACCTACATTTACTTTAGATGAAAAACTTGGTAAAAGATTGTATCAGACAGAAAATCATAAAGAAGGAATAATAATAATAATAATAATAATAATAATAATAATAATAATAATAATAATAATAATAATAATAATAATAATAATAATAATAATAATAATAATAATAATAAAAAATACGAAGGGCTTTATCTATGTAATTATTTTTTTTTTTTTTTTTGCAGTGGAAAGTGTCATGATGCCATTTCTAACCTTAGGTCCCTGGACGGGACCCGGAAAGAAATGTGTAAACGCCAGATATCAAAGAAAATAAAAATAATAATAATGCTTTCTTATTGACATGGTAGTTTATGCAGACTGTAATGTATCTTTGAAGATCTTCAAAAACTATCAAAATACAAGGATCTTGAAGTAGAAATTTCAAAAATGTGGCACATGAGGACATCAATAATTCCAATTGTAATTTGAACACTCGGATCGACTGGAAAATGTTCCGACAGACTCATTGAAGGAATTCCTGGTAGCCCATGCCTTAAAGAAATACAAAAAAACTTCTCGCAAATGCAGTTCACACATTACAAAAAGCTTTAGCTATGTAAAATGTGTGTGATCTTATGATTTTGTTGTTTGTTTTTACAAAAAATGATCATGTCATGAAGCCATTTCTGACATTAGGTCTCTGATTAGGACTCTGGAAAGAAATGTGTATAGAGCAGAAACACAAGGAAATACTACTACTACTACTACTACTACTAAGAAGAAGAAGAAGAAGAAGAAGAAGAAGCAGACTGTAATCGAAAAGTCTTCAACTGGAACAAACTCTACACAACGAGAACGAGAGGAAAACCACGCCAAGGACAGTCCTTGCAGAGGCCCTCTATATCCATTAAAAGAAAATCCCACAAAAAGAACAATAAATAAATGGTCTAGGGAAGAGTATTTAGAAGTTATGATAGCATTTTACACTGCTTCGATAAATCCGTCAACGTTAACAACGACCAAAGCCGCCTATAATATCTAACGAGAAAAATATCATTCAAACAGACGATGCCAACAAACCAGCCAATGTCAGGCGTGACATCATCAGGAAAAAAAGAATACATGACATGGAACTAGAAAGCATCCGAGAAAAACATCAAAAATAAATTAAACATCGAGGGGTTAAATGCCATTAACCCAGAGGAGACACATGCTGAGGAACAAATAGAAACCAGTTGTAATAACCCCTCTGCGATACACAGGCAAATAGAGAAATATAATGTTGAATATGAGAGAGAAACAAAGATGACAAAAAAACATCCGATATAAATGAGAGACTGTAAGGGATATGTCTTCCGAGGAAAGTTCAACAATTCCAAAAGAAAGAAAGAACCATCAAGTGAAGGAAACTATCAACCTCGCTAACCAAGCAAATAAGGGGCGAAATAGAAAGACCGACGAATCTGACAGAAATGAATCATCTTATATAGGAGGCGACGGCAACGATCGCAGAAATAATATATGAAAACGTAAAAACACATCATAAACGAAAAAGAAAAATGCCAGTCGAGAAAGAAAAAAATAGTAAACGAAATAAATAAACTACGAGGACAATCTCATTTCTAAGTGAAGAAGACAAGGCCTCTAAAAAGAAAGAAAGACAAAGGAGGCAACTGAAACGAAGCCTTGGCATAAAGAATAAGACTGACGTACGAAAAGTTAAAGAGAAGCTGAAACACAAATTCAAGCGAAGGCGTCATGGAAAAAGAAACAGATTCTTATGGTAAAACAAGATCTTCAAAGAAGTTGCCGGACCAACTAATTATCAATAAAACAATATTAGAAATGAAAACAAGGAAAAGAAACTTATCGATAGCATGGGTCGACGACAAAAAGGTGTACCAGCCTCATGGCTCGAGAAGAGCCTAAAAAATATACAGGGTATGACCCACAACGGTGAAATTCATAACGGAGAACATGAAAAAATGAAAGACTGAAAACTAAGACATAAAGCCTAATTAGTGTAGCTCAGGACCAAAGCCTCGCAATAAGATCCTATCACTGTCACATATTCAAGGATGTAACTAACCCGAAATGCAGGATCTGCGAAAAATATAATAAAACTGTCGTCCATATTATCTCAGGATACCCGGAACTAGAAAAAAATGAATATACCCACAAAAATAACTAGGTGCAAGAAGCACAAAATCGAAACCACTGAGAGATGGTATGAGCACCAACCAAACACAGTTATTCAAAATAACGATGTAACTATCCTCTGGGACATGCCAATTCAAACTGACAAGGAAATAAATGCCAGCAGGACTGATATTATCATAAAAGACAAGAAATTCAGTAAGTGTATGCTTATTGACATAGCATTACCACCAGGGAGAAACACCGCCATAAAAATTATCGAGAAATTGCCCAAATACAAGGACCTGCAGATCGAGATTAACAGGCAATGAAGACTGAGACTGTGCCAGTAGTAATCGGAGCTCTGGGCCTCGTGAGAAAAGAAATGGACAATTTTACTAACAGTGTCCCAGGTAACATCAACATACAAGTTGCCCAGAAGATAGCCCTACTAGGAACATCCCATATACTAAAAAAATGCTATCAATTAAATGACAATTCGCCTATAGGGCCTAAGGACCATAGTTTGGACCCGGCTCTATAGGATACAAAGCAGGAAACATAACATACACAAATAATAATAACAATCATAATAATAATAAAAGTAAGGGTAAAATAAATGTTCCCTGGGCGCTTTTCTTTGAATATTTTCCTTTTGCAGAAAACCTTTCCATAGATCTAAAGAAAAATGTTTCAGCAACTGATGGAAAAAATTAAAAATTATTACAAAATTTTGAATTTACTTTATTAATTCATGCAAATCTGGCAAATCAGCTAATTTTCATTATTAATCTTTCATTGTTTCAATTTATATTCATCTAAATACATCCCGCATTTTTACTTTTTTGTTTTATATGATCAAAATAAAATTAAAAAAATCTTTTCCAAATCGAAGAATTATTTTTAAAATAATGAGAAAGGAATTTGTCTTATATCATCTTGAAAATCGAAGACGTCGCTGATTTTATCGTTAAATGACAAAATTATTTTCACCATTATTGAGGATCCGTAGTAATGAGTGACTAAAACAAGTTTTATGATCAAATTTATTTTTGTAAAATTTCTCTTATTAACATATTTTTCTAATTTTAACTATTTAGTATTATTTTTGCTACATAAACTTATTTCAGGATAGAGGTTTTGGGTGAAACCTTCAGAGAAAGTTAATTTTCAAGCAACAAACCTTATCTTACAAATAAAATTATATAAATATGGTAATTTTATTTAAATGCTTTATTATATTCTTGTGATTATTTGTTTCACATTTTGCAAAAAGATTTCAGTTTTAATTGTTAAATTTGTCCCTTTTATCTTAAAATGTCTATTTTATAAGACACGTTATATTATTCGTAAATCCCCTTATATTTTTTTTTTAAATAATTGCGATAATGTAAATTATTATCGGTACAAATTTGATTTTCTATGAAAAAAATATCATTAACTCTCTTGTGCAATTTAATTCGCATGATAGCAACTGGGTTTATTAAGGAAAATGTTATCATTTAAGATGGCGAAGTTAACCGAACGCAAATAAAACCGGAAAATTACGAAGGTAGGCTGAAAAATTTAATAGGCTGACCATGAAGGAGCGATGCTAGTGCTGTGAAATTTTACATGCATTAATTTCAACTCTTATTAATAACTGCATTGTTTATTTCCAGACCAATTGACATCTGATTGTTCAAAGAAGACTTCAAAAGTACGCAGAAAACTGATCATCCTACGAATTTCCTAACCCAAGATGAGTGTTGGGTTCATCACTTCGAGCCAGAGACAAAGTGACAATCTATGCAGTAGAAAGCCCCCTCTTCACCAGCTCCAAAGAAGGTCAAGGTCGTTTCATCTGTATAGAAGGTGATGGCCTCAGTTTTTGAGGATGCAAAAGCATTGTATTTATTTACTACCTTTAAAAGTTCCACATCATCAATGGAGTGTACTATGCCAACATTCTGAGGCAGTTATTAAATCTTATCAAGACCAAACGTCCAGGTAAAGCGACGGAAGGAGACTTGTTTCATCAGTACAATGCTCCGGTACACAAGTCCTTGGTTTCAATGGCTGATCACCTCTCCATTCTCCTTATTTGACTATCATCTGTTCTCCAACGTGAAAAAACACTTGGTTGGGAAGCAATTAGCAGAATGAACAGTTTTCTTTTAATAGTCAGATTACCTGAAAAGAATCAATGAATTTATTAATAAGAAGAGTTGAAATGAATACATGCAAGATTTCACAGCTCTAGCATCACTCCATTATAGTCGGCTATGAACTTTTCAGACCACCCTCGTGTCTGGAAAGAAACAATACAGTTATTAGTAAGAAGAATTGAAATGAATGCATGCAAGATTTCACAGCACTAGCATCACACCTTTATAGTTAGCTTATGAATTTTTCAGCCTACCCCCTTATATTACCTCAAGGTAATCGCTCTATCAAAATATATTAAGAAGGAAAATTAGAAAAAAATCATATGTATAAAGTACTGCTTTTGGTAATTGATTTAATCTAGGCAAGAGTTCTTTTTTATTGTACAAAGGCAAATTTACTGATTTTTGCTCGAAAATCCCTTGCAACATTAAAAAGCATTTCTTCGATTATAATATAGAAATGCAACGAAAGTAGAATTATTATTGACATATATAATAAATATTACATCACATCAAAGAAAAAAATTCAATGAGTCAATATTGACTTTCTCGCTGCCAATTATGTATAAGAAAAATCTGTTAAGAATTTGATCGAAAGAATTGGATTGTGAAAGGTTTATTGATTCTTGTTCAATCTGAATATTTCATAGATTTTGCAAAATATTTTTTTCTTTTTATTCTTCCTTTTGAGAGTTAAAATGATAATAAGAGGACCTCTGCAAGGACTGTCCTTGGCGTGGTTTTTCTCTCGTTCTCGTTGGGTAGAGTTTGTTCCAGTTGAAGACTTTTCCATTCCAGTCTGGTTCCTCACTGGGGATCGTGGTCTTTTTGACCCGCGTGACGACCGATGCGGTTTAGGAATATTTTTCGTTGTGTCAGCATTATAGTTAGTTCGAATTTACTCATATATGGGGGTTGGTTCGTGGGCGCCAGAGCATCCATACCATGGTAGGCCAGCACGTTCAGGGGACCAGGCCTCCTGCTATTTCTTCTTCTTCTTCTTCTTCTTAGTAGTAGTAGTAGTAGTAGTAGTAGTAGTAGTAGCGTTCGTATGAAAGAATCTGAAAGAACAACCTTCATTTCCCGATTTGATAGGAACGATTGGATTAAATCAAATAGTAATAATTGAGAATTAACATACTAGTCTCCAGTTACAAGCTTCTTATTTGCATTCCCTTAAGATCGTCTTAAAAATATACATAAATAATACAATCTACAGTACTTTCTCTCTTATTTAGACACCTTTGGAAAGGGGCTGGAAAATGTTCGGATAATTCAAAATTACGGTTAATTGAATAATTATCGAATGAGAGTGAAGAAAACAATCATTTTCTAAAAGAAAATTAACGTTTACATTATCAAATAACATTGACATTATCAAATAACATTTTCAAACATTTTCTTCGCGTTTTTTCCAGTTTATTTTTATGATAAAATGCGTAAGTTAACGTTTGGAGTGACCAAAGTGAATAATTGAAAATTTATGTTCTCTGTATGAAAACAATGAGGAAATGAACAAGAATTAATTGAATTTATTTTATCAGCGTCTTTATCAAACGTCCTCAAAACGCTTTATGATCTGAGAGGAAATATTAGGATATTCATATTCGGATGATTGTGAAAAACGTTCGGATGATTTTTATTTATTGACCGATAACTTTTCAGGTGAATACTCATCCTCTATTACGGATTTAGACATATGTTGCATTTTAGGGCTTCATAATCTGTAGGATTACCTTTCCTAATTCAGTTTTAAGTTTTTGTTTTGTTTTGTTTTGTTTTATTTTATTTTATTTTATTTTATTTTATTTTATTTTATTTTATTTTATTTTATTTTATTTTATTTTATTTTATTTTATTTTATTTTATTTTATTTACCGAGAGGCCCACAGTCTTTAAATAGTATCTAGTCTAAATTAGAGGAGGCACGGTGGAGTAATGGATAGCGGCTCGGATTGAGGAATCGGAGAACCGAGTTCGAATTCTAGTCGAATCCATTGCATTCACTTATGTGCTAATACCCTTGGCAAAAGTATCAATCTTCTTCTCTCCCAGCTATGGGTAAATAGCACGACATATAGCCTTGGATGGCAACTGGTCTACTGCAGAAAGAAAGGAGAACATGCATCGGAAGATACATGATCGTCTAAGCACATAACTGTAGTGTAAGTTAGAAACAACTCTACGGTCATATTCCTAAATGTGTCTCCCTTTATAAAAATTAGCCGTTCTTTTAATCAGGCATGAAACCACAAAATAAAAAGTGATGGGACGAGAGCTAAATCAGATGTCAAAAGTGAGGGCGTGAAAATTAGATATAAAATTTGAAAAATTCCTGATTCTGTATTTTTTGTATCTAATCCTCTCGAAATGTATTTTTTATATTACTCGACTGTAAACAGTTTTTGTTTTGATTTTAAATTCACTTTTATTATTATTTTATTTCCTTTGATTTCCGGTGTGTACACATTTCCTTCCTGGTCCGACCTAGAGATCTAAGGTTAGAAATGGCATCATGACATTTTCCATTGCCCAATTAAAAAAACAAAAACAAAAACAAACCCACAAACATATTTTACATAGATATAGCCCTTCGTAAGGTGTGAGCTGTTCTCGTGAGAATAACTTTTTGTATTTCTTTAAGGCATGGACTTCCAGGAATCCCTTCAATTAGTCTACTAGAATATTTCTCAACCAATCCGAGGGCTCCAACTACAACAGGAATTGTTGATGTTCCCATGTGCCACATTTGTGAGATTTCAATTTCAAGGTCCTTGTATTTTGATAACTTTTTGAAGATCTTCAAAGATACATTGCAGTCTACAGAGACTGCCATATCAATAAGGAGGCACTTTTTTGTAAGCGGTCTCTAATAACAATGTCTGGGCAGTTAGTTTTGATTGTTCTGTCTGTGTGTATTGTGTAGTCCCATAGAATTGTAACAGGTTCTATCTCCGTAACCGGGTCTGGGTGGTGTTATTACCAATTTCTTTCAGTTTCCTTCCCGTAGAAGTTGCAGATTTTCCAGTGCAGATATTGACCCAATCTGGTATACCTAATTTTATATTTAGTTGGTGCTAATACTGTTCAACCTGACACAAGATGGTCAATTGTTTCTGGATATTTATCACATAATCTACATTTCGGGTTAACGCAGTTTTTCAGTATGTGTGCTTGGTAATTAACCAGCATTGCTCCTGTGCAGAAAGAGGAAAACCTTCGGTCTCATCTTTTAACTCTGCACTATGTAACCATTAATGGGTATGGAGTTTGTTTACATCAGCTTCTTTTGTACGGGCAGAGTATTGACTATGGAAAGCCTTATCTTCGCCATCGTTTCTGCATTTGGTCCATTACATTTGCTTTCTTTTTCATGCTCTTTGCAGCTGTAGTATTTGTATTATGGTTTACTTGCACTTCTTCACCCACTTGAAATCGCCTTCTGTATTATTTAGATTCCTTTATTACTGAATACAGTTTCTTATTTCTTTCATGTTCTTTGGCACAGATCACCATCCAGTCTTCTGTAGTTTTCAGGTATCTTGGAAGACCGATTGCTGGAGTTTTGCAAGACACCGATTATGAGCATCTTCAATAATTAGTCTCGTTATGTAATCATATTTAGCCAATAATGGGAGATATTTCGTTTCCGGTTCAAACCTGGCTACATTGGCTATCCTGCAACCTACTTGTAGTATTCCATCCTTATCCAAGTTGTTTAAATTTTCCACCAACTTGGGGATTTCACCTTTATGAGGATTTCTCAAATACTTTAATTCTCTTTCAAACACGTCTTCCTACATTGACTTGATGAGATATAACTTTTCATCCGGCTTATGATTTCTCAAGCCGGTTCGTTTTCCGCATTTATGTAGGATTTTAAGTACCATGGCTGTTGCATTACATAATTTTGTAAGTGTAGAGAATTTCTGTATGTTTATTATTGAGGTTGAATCCACGTTGGTGGTCGTGCCAAAATATAACTCCGACCTCACAATATCCTTAGCCTTTGAATTCAAACACTCCACATTGCTGCTAGGCCAGTAAAAAAGAATCTTTTGTTAGCTACGACAGACCATGTTTCCAGAACTCCAATTTAGTCACGAACTGGTCAAGGTCAACTCCTAGCGAAATCAGGTCAGCAGGGTTCTCTGTTGAGTGCATGTATTTAAATTTTTATCCTTTTTTATGATCGTTCTCAATTCGATCTTTCATGGCTATTAGATCTTTAAGACGGTTTCTAACAAATAGGTTTTTGGTTTTAGGTCTATCACGAAGTAAGCACAATAGTACAACCTGTGCATCCACCATAATGCACACAGTTTCAATCATAACATTTGAATATGATTTCAAAATTGTAGACAATGCTTTAAAGGCTGTATACACTGCCAATAATTCCATGGTAGTAATGGATTTTGTTTTTCATGGAGCCACTTTTCCTTTGGCGAACACACTATGTGCGAATTCCCATTTTGCATTGCATAAACAATGAAACCATAAACATGCGACGATGCATCGCAAAATATATAACACTTCAAGGCCTCCTCTGTATTAAGAGATTGGAGTGAGGAGATGTCGGATAATGTAGACAAGTCCTTTGCTAAGGCAGACCACGTTTCAAATATATTCTCGAGAACTTCCTCATCCTAATTTGATATTATAAGCCAAAATTTCCTTAAGATTAACTTCGATCTTATAGTAACAGGTACCTATAATTACAATGGTTCAAAAATCCTGGCTAACTCAGCTAATATCTGCCTTTTAGTCCTTAGAGTTCTATTAATTGTGATTTTTGACACTGTCATCGTATTATTGTTAGGACAATAGTTATAGTATTTACATTAGTTGGACTATTGTCAGAAATATAGACAGACAATAGTTATATTCTAATATCTTTTGATTATCTTCTTCATGTTGAGAGGTGGTATTTTCCTTCACCATAACTGATTTAAGCTCCTTACTCTTAGTGTTACAAGAACGTAGGTTGAAATTGCCTTCCTTGCGTCTATCAACCGCCTTTTTATACAAGTCAATCAGGATGATTGATAATTTGTTGTAGATTATCTAAATAAAAATTATCTTTGAACATTTCAGTAAATTTGTCAAGCTGGTATTGCTCTAAATGTAGTTAAGAATAAATTGGCTTGTGGTAAACCCGAAAATCAAGTTGAAGTTCTGAAGGACAAACAGTTCGTCGCCGTTTTTTATGAAGAATCAGAATTTGTTCTTATCTTCTTCCCATTTAAGCTTAATCATTAGAAGGGCTTTCCTTATGTCGCCTATCATAACATACATGTTTGTTTTGAATCTTAACAATAACTTGATCATGTCGTTGATCATGTTTATTCCTGAATAGGCAGCCTCGTTTTCAGTGAACAGTTGAAAACAGGTCTAATTTATGTTGTAGCTTGAGACTCCGTTTTGAACACAGGTCTATGTTGAATCCAAACACATTTTTCATATTCTTCTGATGGTATGTGTATTCTTTCTGTAACGCCTTCTTTTTCTTGCTGAAAGAAGACTTCGTTATAATCTTGTGGTAAAAAGATGAGAAAAGAAGTGAAAACTTACCGGCGCCGGAATTAAAAGGCTAGAAAATTAGAAGTAACATTTATATAGGGAAGTGCCAATGCATTATGGGTGAATGGTGGTTACATAAAAGCAAGAAAGAATGATGGTCGAAGAGTTTTTTGTTTTGTTTTTTTGTTGTTGTTTTTTTTCCTTTGCGTGTTGTCGAGTGAACGGACAGTAAAGGAAAAAGAGAAAAGCAAAGGAGAAAGAGGAAATGAAAGAAAGAAAAAACAGGTTTTCTTTATCGTCTGTGTATATCAGCAAGACCACAAATCTTTATGCAGATTGTTACGTTCAAGAGACTGCATTGTTCTTTTAAGTACAGCGAAGAGGGCTACTTTATTATTAGATGGATTTTGTCCTCATAACACAACAGATCCACATCATATTCATTGTTTTTTTAATTCAATAGATTCCTCGAATTCCTCTATTTTTTTCTGTCATATGAACTTATATATATTTCCGTAATATCTGAATCAACCTCTAACATACGCTCCACATTTCTTTCTACTAGAGACACATATCAAAGGTATCAGATATGTTATCAGGGTAGGTGTCTTTTGGATTTAATACAAAATTTACTTCTCGCTCAGGACATTTGGCTAACTCCTTTACAATAGTATGATAACTGTTTTAACGAACTATAGTCTTAGAATTTACTGGTTTTATCTGATGATCATATAGAAAATGATTAATCTCTCCAAATGGCGATATACCACTCGATAATTCCTATGCTAAGCCCCTCACATTTAACGAGTTTGGCAGACACCTATTAATCCTAAGATATCGACCTGGCCATGTTTATTTCTTGAAAAGGATAATCAAACTGATTAGATTTTTCTCAATTGAATCTAATTCGCCAATTTTTAAGATAATATCAAATTCGCTATCAATTACAGGCAAAGGAAGTTGCCTCCCCTTTTCCGTCTCAATATCCAGTACAATTTAATTAAATTACCTGTTAGCTTGTCCTAAGTACGTTTTAACTTGAAAATTCACTTAATACCCGATCGGGGCAATTTAGCCATTTAATTATTTTGTTCGAAAAGTACGAACGTTGACTACCGGTGTCTAATAAGCAACTGACCACCGTCCCTTTTCTACCCCACCGGATGGATAATTTTACTATGGATAATAAGAATTTATTGTCCTCACAAGTGTTGGTACAATTCTTGCATGGATAAGACAATTTAGTTTCATGTCCGTGGCAGTTATTTGTGATATGCTTTGAACTTGAGCACTTAGCACATAGATGCATTAATTTACGTTGCTCTTTCCGCTCCTTTACCAGTAGAGAAGTTGGTACATTTAGTCATCCGATGTCCCTCGTTAAAACAAAATCTACAATGCATACCATTGGAGCTTGTGGAGAAATTCTCTGTAGAGCTGCCACAGAATCTTCCTTCTCCGTAGTATTATTTTTATATTTTGAGATTTCACTATGATTAATCTTCTTCGTTTTTTAGTTCTGATGGCTTCATGGCTATATTCGAATATGTCGTTAAGAGTTGGGCAACTAGTTCTCGCCCGATGTATGACCTCGTGCCTAAAATTGTGAGGAAGTCGCTCAAATACAATATGGCGGGCAAGTTTTAAACCTGGCGTGTCACCTTCAAAAAATCCAACCCATAGAAAGTTTTAAGTTCGGGCAAATCGGTACGAACTTCTGCTGAATATTGTTTTACATTCACAAATTCAGCATTGTATTTAGGTTGGGTTGTCAATATCTGTTTAAATATCTCATTAACTATGTATGCTACGTTTAAAAATTCTTTGGTTAACAAATCTACTGCAACGTTAAAGTTTTCGTCTTCTAGAGTTAAATGGGACACAACTGCAGAGCATAGCCTGTTAAACAACTTTTTAAAGTGGTTAACTTGGCTCTATCAGGTTGTACACTATGCACACAATTCTGAAATTGAGCTCCAGAATTTTTGTATTCAAATTTCGTGGTATCAAGCCCGCTAAAAGTTTTACACTGTAATTTCAGTAACGACATAAACTTCCTGTTATTAAAGGTGTAGTGGACCGTGCGGTGTATGAAGGCGAGGAGAGAAGATGAGTTATCTCTAGGTTAAGACTTCCGCTACATAGGAATGTTGGACTTTAATGGAGTCCAAAGAAACAAACAAGACCTATGCGAACAAATATATATTAATAACAAATAGATTAATACACGAATTATAAATACATTGAAGACATGAATAAAATGTTACAGTGTCTGTATGGAAAGTTGTGTGAGTGTTGAGTGTCCGTACGAACGCGTAAGCGTGTTCCCAGAATATGGGAAACGCTGCTTGTGTGAGAGGATCACATAGTGGTGTAAGTGAAAAAGCGAAAGTTTTTTGTTTTTTTACCTCGCCTCACGCGCGAGGTTGCGGCTCCAGGAGAGGCAGTTTGGCCGCACGTGTGCGAAGCCGTGGAAAGAGGAAGAGGCGAAAGGTCAGCCAGTATTTATACTCCCGGGAGAGAGAGACCCCTGTTGGAGGGTTAAGGAAATGAAGGGGAGCTAACTGCGACAAAGGTATTCACATTGTTGTTGCTACTTCGAGTACTAGAATTTTCGAATGAAATACTATCACCGAAATTAAAATTTTCTTTCAGGCCTGCTAATCAAGTGTTAATATTACTCTCATATATGCTATCGTTTCTTAAATATGCCATAAATCCCATTTGCTCAATAATTTTTTCTATATCCATGCAAAGTTCTGTAATTTCATTGTTATTTTCTGAAATCTTAGAAAGTAGCTTCCCAATCACTGATTCACTGTTCAAAAATACATCTTTCATTAAATCTTCTCTCATTTCTAAAGTTTCTAACTTAATATTTTTATTTATTTTAGCAACACTTTTAGTTTTTAATAGAATTTTAACACCCTTTACTTCATTATAGCTGCTTCTCATTTTTTCCCCTTTATTTTAAAATCACGTATCAAAGTCACTTATTTAATTACAATCCAAATAATATTTATACAACATAATATTAAATATTGAAACAATGAATAGATCTGCTTTTTTTTTTCGTAGTAGTCCTTTTTTTAATAATAGTCCTTCAGTATTCATTTATTTTTAAATAAAAATTTATATGTATTCAAATGTTGATTGTATTTCCTGGAATTTATTCTCCTTTTTTGTATAGACGTAAACAATTTCTTACTTGGTAATTTTTTTTTCAGTTAAAGACTCAAATTTCAGATGCAACAGTTAACAAATAAGCTGTAAAAAGTTAAATTACAATTTTAAAATTGTAAATTGTAGTTAAAAACAAATTTCAAAGTGAAGTAAGATCATAAAATATATTTAATTTGCGTTAAATGAGCAAATATCAAATAAATTGTAAAAAGTTGAATTACAATTTTTAGATTGTAAAATGTTCGTAAAATTCGTAAATCCTAACAACATTCATTTAAGTTGTCAAATATTAATGTAAATTTGTAAAAACGTGGTTAAGTCTGCCACAATCTGTATTTAATTTCAAGTTTGCAATATTAAAGTAAATTTGCATTACGCTGCAAAATATTAATTTGCAGTTTTACAAAACATGGAGAATTGCAGTGGGCCCCATTTAAAATCCCCACGTGACAACGTAATAATAATAAAAGAATAGAACGTAATAGACTTATGATTTGTACAAATTATATTAATCAACATTACAATGGGGTCTTTGCAAACTTAATGATGTCTGTGACCAAACTTATCTGCTGATGTTTTCGCCATCGACGAACTCTGTGGTGATAAGGGTTATAGAGATGGCCCGTTCAGTATGTGGTCATTTCGAAGGTTGGTACCAAGAGTAAAGAGTTGTTCAAAAAAAGGTAGAAAACTGCGCCAATAATCAGCTGTGAGCTGATTGGCTAACCTTAAACTGCTAAGGGCAGATAATCCTATAATATCTTATTTCTTATACAATGCAGAGTTGTATGCTTGTCCATATCAATTTTGGAAGCCGATCTCTTTCTGACATTTGTGTGCGAGTTACTTTACTAATTATTTTAATGAAGTTTTTCACTTCAGTGATTTTAAAGCTGTTTTTCAAGAAATTCGGATCTAATGTCGTTTGTAGGTACCTCCATGAGATCGCTAAAAAGGAGCATAGCATGACGAAAAAAGACGCTAAACTTGACGAAAACAAAACATTATCGTCTAAATGTTTATGTTATTATATTAAAAGGAAAATCAAAGTATTTTGGGGGTATTTTTTACATTTTTAATCGTTCCTAGCACGTCCAAAATTTTTGTTAAAAATCTTGTGTTTTTTTTTAGTCAGCAAAATTGACAGATAATCAATCATGTCAATCATTTTTTTTCCATTTTATAAAAAAAGGAAAATTTCAGTTTGAAATTGTTTTAAAAATCAATTATAATTTTTTCAAAACTCATTTTAAGAAAATCAGAAATTATAATGTTTACTTAAAATATTTTGAAACAAGCATGACTTAGTTTCTTCGCCGAAAAGATATAGTTTGAAAATAAAACAAAGCAAGTCATAACATTTCTCATCACTTGACAGGTGATGAATGACAATTTCAAGGCGTATTGACAGTTTACGAGAGGATAATTTATTCTACGGAAGGAGAGAAGTGAAATTATTTAGATTTAAGTGAACTAATTATTCACCTTATTTTTAAGGAAAACTTTCAGCGCTCTAATTTTTTTTGTACTTCGCTTTCACCTTTACGTTTACGATGCTTTATGGAAAATATATTATAAAAAAATTAAAATAAGACTGTTGAGAGTGAGATTAAATTTCATAAGAAAGGGATCTAATTAATTTATAGGTACCTTTCTTATGAAATTTTATCAGAAGTGTACATAAAATACTATAATTTTATGTACATTTATTACATTTTACTGTGTTATTTGTATTTCCATTCATTTTATTATTAATTTCGATATTTCATTTATGGAAAAATGTCATAACTGAGATTAATATAAAAATAAGATCATATAAATTTCATAAGATGATACTGATACTTGTAGGTACCCTTCTCAGTTGAAATTGAAAAATCAAATAAACTTCTCCGGCTTTTAACTAATTTTATAATATTTTTAACAGCTTAAATGTAAAAAATCTATTGTAATTAAAGAAATAACAAATAATTGTATTAAAAATTCATTTTTCATCGAAAAAACTTTTTGCTTTCAGAAAATATTGTCCATATTCATAAAAACAACTAAAAGCAAATAAAAGCATTTGAAATTAAATAATATCTTTATTTTATTGAGTTTTGTATGTTACAATTCAGAGCTAATTTTCAGGGGGGGGGGTCAATTAAAAATATACATGATTTGCTTTTAACTAATATAATCACTAAACTGAATGCGACTGAATTTCTAGAGTTTTCATAAAATTAGTTAGGTGGGTGGGGGGTAATAAATATAAAAAAATATTTTTCTATGACTTTAAAAAAAAGAAAACATATTTATAATAATTTCGATCATCTGTGAATAGTTTCTGAAAGTTTCATTAACATCCGACAATTATTTTTATTTTTGCAAGATTTTCCAAATTAATGTCTGTCATACAAAAAAAAAACGTACTAAAAATGTATGTTATTTTACTAGTTCTCATGAAGGTACCGACGTTTGAGTCATCTTCATCTGTGACAGAATCGGAATCAGTGCAATTGTTTATGTTGCGGCTAAATTCTTCCGTTTTATTTCCTGACACATAATTATTTCATGTTTTATTTATTTTAGTTTCTATCTGAACCTCTGCCATATTATTTATTTCCACTCTTGCTTCATTTCTGTTTTGGTTATGTCTGATTGTACTTTTTCTTATATTTAGTTTTTTTATCTTATCTATTTCTGTATTTTGGGTCTTTTATTTCACATAATGCCCCTGTGGACATTGGCAAGCATATTTGTTTCGAGATAAGGGGCCTTATTTCAGCTCCTGCCATATCTCTCCATATTTGGTATGTTTGATCCGTGACGTTCTTTTGTGAATTTTCGAGTGCAATGAAAAAAGATGTCATGACTTGTTTATACTCTTCACGGTTTCATTTTGTTTGCTTTCTTTTTATTAATTGATTTGGCATTGAGTCACTTGGTCCAAGATTAGAAGTAGTCCGGGTTTGTTGGTGGAAGAATTTGTTCGAGTGACAGATTTTTCGTCCCCAGACTGATTCCTCTATGAGGAACGCGTCCCTTGCTTACCCGGGTGACGACCGATCAGGTATGCGCTTTTGTTTGCAAACATTGAGATTTGTATTTTATTGCATGTTATCCTTAACTGTCAACGTGTAATTTTGTCCAAGATACAAAACCTCTAGGACGACTTGTCCTGCCCATGAGTCACGGCTATTCCCCGCCGTATATCACCCCGATATTTCTAGGCCACGGGAAGTTTTATTCATGCATTATTCCTATTATTTTTATCATTATTATTATATAATTAATTGTTTAGTTGTATATAATGTGTGGCACCTGACGGTCTCGAGGGATCATGGATCTGTGCCCAAAAATGTATGCATCAGCAGCATCTATTTGGGCTGTACAGGCCTACACGGGAGTGAGAGTCTCAATTGAAACAAATGCATGTGAAGACGTTCTCCCCCAATGTTGCCGTGTAGTTTTCTTTCCTCCGAGCACACTTCTTCCCGGCGAAAAGCTCCCGTTTCTCCTCTCCTTGAACCAGCCCTCAGTATAAATTGCGTGAGCGATCTTTGACAACGTACCTCTCGATGTCGATGTCCATCGCCCTCATGTTCTTTTTGCAGACGTTCTTAAAGCGTAGATTAGTTCGTCCTCATGCCCACTTGCCGGTGACCCGTTCTCCGTACTGAAGGAATCCTCCCATCAGTAGACTGTTGCTTCCCGTGTTTTGCTGTCGCGGTAAGGCAACGCTGGAGTGTCCTCTCTAGAGCGAAGGCTTGGGCAGGGTTTTTCGAGAGATCCACAGTTGCACATACACCACGTCTCTCCTCTCTACACCACCGATGCTGCCCAAGGAAATGGTAGAATCTAATACAACTTGGTACCGGCGTTGTTGCAGGAGTTGACGGACCAAAGTTGAACATAACATCGGACTGTCTTAGAAAATTCGGCTCAGAATTTGTCCTCAGGATTTACTCCCGAAGCTTTTCCCATGATTTCCCCAAGGCAACGGAGGTTTAAAATCTGAGTTTTCTTTCTCTTATATAGACTATCTACCCGGGTTGATGAGTTTCATCGACCGAAGTGTATATATATATATATATATATATATATATATATATATATATATACACGCATAAACACACACATATCTATATATTACATTGGATGTCGAAGTCAACAGTCCTTAAAAAATGTACCACTTTAAGAATTATTATTATTATTTTAAGTATAAAATGTTAATCAAATATATGAGAACATTTTTTGTTAAAATATTTGAGAGATAGATAATTAACTATTCTGAACCAATAATATAAGTAGTAAATAATATATAAATATAATAATATATAATATAAGTAGTAAATGAAAGAAAATAACGTTACCACTCGAAACGCTTTTCCTACAAATTTGAAAATACGTCTTCGTCCATAAAAATGTTTCGTTACAATTAATAAACATGAAAATGATAAAAGAATAAAATTATAGGTAAATGTTGTTTAAAATGTTTGAATGATAAATGATAGAGAAAGAAATCGATGATACTGAATCAAAGTTAAACAAAACAAAACATAGATTACTACTTTAAATGCTTTCCCTACAATTTCGAAAATTACGTCCTCTTTCACAAAAATAGAAATGTTACACTAAAATATAGCGTAGAATTATTTTGCCAATGTAATAGTAATTTATCAAATACAATATATTTAATGTATTTAATATAATAATTCTTAGCGAGACGTTCTTCTTAATAAATTAAACTTGCCAAATAACACTTTTTTAAAAATGAAACAATCGATATATACCACAACTTAAAAGTAAACAAATATGTATCTTAATAATTGATCTTAATAAATGTATCTTAATAATTGAAGGTTATAAATGCATGATAATATAATAAAAATTATATAATAAACAAAGAAAATATAAGAATAAATGGATAATTGAAACAAGACTTTTCTTTTTAACAACGATTTCTTTGGATAATAAAAAAAAGACCACGTCCGTTCAGTTGCAGATTTACCAGTGCAGCCCACACTGTCATGTCAAGATTTATCACTGTTTCTCGCGGAACCCGTAGTGACCTCTTACGGAAGCTTAGGATTCTAGGGAACACTCATTGAGAAATAGTACCTGATCGAATCATTAACCGAGACTTAGGGTAAGGCAAGGTACTAAATATATGCATTCTGTTGGTACATAATGTTATGTAATACTAACAGTTATATGAACAGTGTTTATATTTTCGTTATATTGATAATAATACTCTCCTGAGTAGACGACATGTTCCAATGTGTGCAATCGTTTGAATATTTTGTATTGTGTTTCTTCTTCTTCTTCTTCTTCTTCTTCTTCTTCTTATTATTATTATTATTATTATTATTATTATTATTATTATTATTATTATTATTATATTTCGATTTGTGCTATAGTCACTGTTGTGGTCTCCTCCCTCTAAATAGTCTATGTTGGACTCTTCTGCCTACTATAAGATTAGTAGAAGAGAAGGCCTTGTGGGAACAGGCGCACAGACTGTTCATTGCTGTCAAACTGCCTTGTGCCACATACACCCTTGTGGGGAGGGGGGCTGTTAAATATTACCAGTCGCACAGACTGTTCATTGCTGTCAAACTCTTCGCCTCGGTGGAGAGGAACTGGGACGAAGCTCTGCCGCAGGGCAAAGTTTCGCCCGGGGAGGTAGACAGGCCCTGAACCCGTTTAGGCGGGTTCAAAGGGAATATTTTTGGCCGAGCCTACGGGCTCGGAGAACCCACGCTAAACCGGCCTTGTGCCACATACACCTTTGGTGGGGCTGTTAAATATTAACAGTCAAATAGATTGAACGCTGGGTCAACCGACACACACTCACACAGTCGTGTAATACTCTTCTGTTGTATTTACTGTTAACTCTATTCTACTCATATCGACATACTTTCTTTGATGGAATTCATGACGACGGGTGATACCTTGTATATATTCAAAGACTTTAAGATCCAGGAATGGAGTACGCCATCGAATGCCTTATGGTAATTTATCCAGGCAGTACTAAGATTTTCTTTGTATTGAAGCAGTTCCAAGATCATCCTATTAATAAATAACTGGCCTTTGCATCCGTAAGAACCACGTTGTTCAAGAAGTAGTATGTCATTTTTTTTCTAAGAAGGAATATATCTGTCAGAATAGATGTCAACAGTTTGTAAGTAGTAGGAAGACATGTAATTGATCTGTATTTTTTTATTTATTTATTTATTTATTTTTGCGATAGTTACGTTACCATTCTTGGGTAGAAAGAAGATAATTTCTTTGGTTACCCATTCCGGAATTTTAGTGTGATCATTGACCATTTCTTGAAGTTCTTTAGCTAGTATTTGGTATGCTGTATTTACATAATAGAGCAAAAAGTGAGGAATTTTATCTATTCCCGAAGATTTCCAGTTGTGTGCTTTTTTCAGATCACATTCAACATCCTCTTCTGTGATTCCTGCCATGTTTGTTCTGGTTTATTTTTCAACCGTATTATTATTATTATTATTATTATTATTATTATTATTATTATTATTATTATTTACTTTGATTTCTGTCGCATACTCATTTACTTACGGTTCCCAACCAGAGTCTTAAGGTCAGGAATTGTTTCATGACATCTTCCACTGATCATTTTTGTAAAAAAAAAACCAACTAAAATCACGCACATTTTACCTAGATAATGCTCTTCGTAATATAGAAACTATACTTGTGAGTACATATTTTTTGTATTTCTTTAAATCTTGGGCTACCAAAATTCCCTTCAATGAGTCTATCGGAACCTTTTTCCAATCATCCCGAGAACTTCAACTACAACTGGAATTATTGATGACCGCATGTGCCACATTTCTAAGATTTCTATGATCACTTCAAGATTATTATTATTATTATTATTATTATTATTATTATTATTATTATTATTATTATTATTATTTCCTTTGATTTCTGTTGCATACTCATTTCTTTCCGGATCCCAACCAGAGACCTAAGGTCAGAAATGGCATCAGGGCATTTTCCAATAAACATTTTTCTAAATAAAAACCCCAAGAAAACAACTTAAATACATACACATATTTTATATACATAAAGCTCTTCGTAAAGTGAGAGCTGTAAGAATACTTTTTTGGTATTTCTTTAAAGGCATGAGCTGCCAGAAATCCCTTCAATTCATTTTTCAGAACCTTTTCCAATCAAATCCAGGACCGCAATGAGAACTGGAATTATTGATGTCCTCATGGGTCATATTTTTCAGATTTCCAATTTAACAACCTTTTAGTTTGATAGTTTGTTGAAGATCTTCAGAGATACATTGCAGTTTTCAGGAAATGCCATGTCAATAAGAAAGACCATTCTGTTTTTGTGGTCTTTGATCACGATGTCTGGGCGATTAGCTTTAATTGTTGTGTGCATTATAAAGTCCCATAAAATTGTTACAGTTCCTATGTCTGTAACTGGGTCTTAAATGGTGTTCATGCCAATTTCTTGGAGTTTATTATTATTATTATTACTACTACTACTACTACTTCTACTACTACTACTACTACTACTGCAACAATTTTCAGGTATTGCGTCCCTCCTTTTATGTCGGCGGTAATAATTTTGCATAAAGCAGTTTAAAATTCCTTCGCGGAAGCAAACACCTGAATAATAGTGATGACCCTTTAATCATATCTTAGAATAAGAGTGATGCCACAATTCAGAGAAATAAAAAAACGGGATCTTGTCAAGATAAGCGAACCCACTTACAGCAGGGTTCGCTATTCTTTACAAGAAGATGATTGGGTTCGTTACATGAAAATAATGGGGTTCGTTTTTCTAGATATGAACATTTTGGCACAAGCAATTTTAAGATTCAAATGCTGTTTTCATATAATGGTTTTAATTTATTTATTCAGGAACCCCCAAGACGGCTAGATCCACGTTCACGATGGTTGTGAATCCATTACATTTGGGAGGACAGCTTACCAGTGATCGACTGGATGAAGAACAAATCACTTATTCGACGGGAATTAAAATGTGAATCATGTAAGCCATTTATGAATTGGACAAAGTGTAGTGCCTCTCTGGGCGGTTATTTGTGGAAGTGCCAAGTGAAAGTCTGTTCACAGTCCAAACGAAATGTAACAATAAGAAAAGACTCCTTTTTTGCTAAATCAAAAGGGAAATCCTAACAGTGGATTCATATGATATATTGGTGGTGTAATGAAATGAGGGACAGGAAACTTTTCATGTTTAAATATATCTCGCCAGAGAATAGTAGATTTTTTACAATTTTTTCAGAGAGGTGTGCACGAGACATTTCGAGCTTAATACTATAAAACTTGGTGGACCTGGATTCAAATCGATAAATCGTGCTTTTTACACAAACTAAAACATCATCGAAGAAGGGCTCCTAAGAGTCAAGCCTGAGTTTTGGGGTTAGTAGATACTAGTGCATCACCAGTAATTGGGTAAATTAAACTACCAAACTACCAGCACAGAACCGTCAACGAATCTTCGTTGACCCACAGATAGGAATTCACACACAACATATAGAATAATGCCGGGCAAAGCATAAGGCTAATATTAAGAACATGCGAGTGTGTAGACACAATTTTCTACGACGTTACTTAAATCAGTTCATGTGGATGGAACGAAAGACGGTTAAAAGGTTATTGGGGTTCTGTAATGCAATCACCATACAATATCCTTTCAATATCTATGTTATTTTAACTGTGTTTTTTTTTTCATTAAAAGTGAATATGTTATTTTAATTGTTCATTTATCAATAAACGAGTTCATTTATATTTGCAACATTGCTTTTAATAAATAGAACTTATTTTGTCAAAGGTTTGCTATTCTTTACATTGGGTTCGCTGTTCTTGACATGAGGATAATTGGGTTCGCTGTTCTTGACATGGAAATGTTGTGTTCGCTAATCTTGACAAGATGCAAAAAAACATAAACTTATTACTTTGGACATTAAACTTGGAATAACTAAAAGATTTAAATTAAACAAAAGTAAGATTGAAATATGGTTTGGCTTTTTCCCTTTCACGAATTAACAAAACAGACTATTTGGCAAAAGCAGATGAGTAGTGTAAATAAAATGAGATCTTTTCTGTTAATTCACCCCCAAATATTAATTGATTCCGAAATAAAAAGAATTTATATTTACTGAAATTCACACCAAATTCTCCCAGAACCAGGCCCTCTCATTTTTCACTCTAGCTGAGTTTACCTTTGCAATCGCCCCAAATGTGGGCGACTAGGGTGCCCTATTTCTAAGTGTGCGATCTGAATTCGCACTCATTCCGATAAACAAGCCAAAAATAGATTTTTTTTTAATTGTAATAAATTTCTTGTAAGTACCTAAAATATCATCCGAATTTACGAAATATGAATAACCCCCAAAGTTTTGGTAATTTTGAATTCTGTGGGGTGGAGTTGTTGCGAGACGAGCGAAACAAATTTCGATTTAAATTTTATAATTTCAAAAGAGTGCCAAAAATTTAATAAAGAAAAACAAACTTTAATTCAAAATTTCTTGGGGTGAATTAATATTTTCGATAAGTAATTTTACATTATTTGGGCCGAATTAACAGAAAAGATAAAATGCATCTACGTTTGCAAGTGTGACGCAATCTATGTGCAGATATCTAACGGAATGGTTGTTGATAATTTGACTGAAAGATTCTATTCAAAAGTGAATTCCAATTATTACCAATGATGGACAAAGCTATGAAAATAAAAGTTGCTAAAACTATTTTATTCAATAAATCATTTCTTTCACGTGTGATGTTACATTTACAAGAGTTTCCATTTTATGTACGTTAACTTATAGAACATCTGTATTTATTTTTGTGTCGTAAAATCGATCGTGGATCAGCTATAATAAGAACGGATTATCGTATTTAATTAACAGTGAGTAACACTTACTTATACAATAACATTGTTAGATCAATTAATTGCATTAATCAAGCAGGCGGAGAACAGGTGTCCTGTAAAAAAACTCTTTTCTAAACAGGGAAACACTTACACGCCGATACGCCAAACAATGCTACTTTCGTAGTTTTGTATGATAAAGGAAAAATATTTTTAATGTACGAAAGAAAAACGATACTGGAAAACTTGCAAGCATGCGTGATTCTTGATTATCTTTAGAAAAAAGAATAGAAAATTAAAACCTATATATTAGAAAAAATGGAAAAGTTTGAAAACGTAAGAAAAAAAGGTGAAATTATTTTACATATATGGTAAAAATATTGAAAGCAATCTAATATCAAAGAAATTCACCGAGAAGTTGAAATGTAATTTATTTGCATCAGACGACACGAATAAAAACAAATGGTTTAGCAAAGTCAAAGGCAAATCCAGATAAAAGGGGAAAATCTGAAAACTGAGAACTAAAATCAACGATGTCCGATGATTGTGGCGGTGACAGTCTAACCAGTAATGGAGGTTGAGAGACGCGAATGTGCAAAGAAAGAAAGAAAGAACGAACTAAAGGAAAAACGTATGAACGAAAGAAAGAAAACCCGTTGATTTCTTTTATTTTATTTTAATGTATGTATCCTATTTTATTTGTTTATTTATTTAGTATTTTTATTCGCTCTATGAAAGTTCTCTGGCTCGTTCGGCGTGAGTGAAGCCCATTGGATCAAAGGCAGCTGCCGACATTAACAACAGGGGGCGCCCAGTAACGGGCGATTTGGAGGATGAACTGCGAGACAGTTTATCGTTTGTGAAGACCAGTTAGACATTCCAGTCCGCCCTATCATTTATATAAAACTGCGTTTGAAAATACATGAAGAAAACCTTTCATGTTTAAAAAAAAAAAATGAAAGGAAGAAACCATGGTCCGTATCGAAAAAAACCATCGTCCATTAAGTGAATAAATTGTTCGTTTAGCTGCCAAACACTAAAATGACTATCTGACTTTGGTTAGGGACTATGATCAAGTTATTTAAATTATATTTAACAATAATTTTCAATAATTGTTTATTATACTTAAAAGAACACATTTATCGTCTCCAGAGTTGACCAATTCTTATATTTTGTGTCGCTTTGCAATTTTAAACAAACGAATAAAATGCTCATCAGTTAAAAATAGGAAATCAAAACCATCCAGTTTAAAGTTTAAAAAAAAAACCTGCTAAGACTATTAAAAGTTTCAGAGAAAATTAAGATAATCATTATGCGCAGGAACTGTCATGTTGAATCCATGATAAAAACCCAATGGACAAACCCCACTTATAGGTTAATTAATAAGATTAGGTGTAAAGACCATTTGTTTTTAATGTAGGGTGTTGGGGCATGCAGCCATTTCAACTGATCATTCATAATTATGTACACATAAATGAAGCATAACATGAACATGAAATAAGTGTATATATTGGATATTGTGTGTATTGTCTTAATTTTGACATTGGGTATGTATATTGGTTTATACATATAAGTCACGGTTGAGTAATGGATAGCGGCTCGGATTGAGATTGGATTGCCGAGTTCGAATTCATGTCATATCCATTACTTTCACTTACGTGCTTATAATACTCTTGGGAAAGGTATGAATCCCCTTCTTCCCGCCCCCCACCCTAGCTATGGGTAAGTAGCAGGACAGACCGGGTTCTATAGCCTTGTATGGCAACCTACTACGGGAAAGATACATGATCGCCTAAGCGTGTATCACACATGGCGCATAACTGACTGTATATACAGTGTAACCCGGATATAAGAGACCCGGATATAAGATAAACCCGGATATAAGAGATTTTCTCTGGTCCCAAATTAGAGCCTGTGTTAATGTATATTAGACCAAACCCGGATATAAGAGAAACCCGGATATAAAAGACTTCTTCTCTGGTCCCGACAACTCTCTTATATCCGGGTTACACTATATTGGATATTAATTTTACTGTCTCACTTTGACATTAAAATTTGAATAAAATTTCTTGGAATTTTCAATTTATTTATGTTATGGGAACTTACCCATAATAATAATGGACTATTCCGGACATCATACATACTGCGCCTGAAGAGGGAGCAGAGTTCAGAGTCAGTCAGAGACAGAGTCACGTCAGACGATTACTGTAAGACATTGGAATAGTGATACTTGTCGAGACAACATAGTTCACTCTAACCAAATCTGATATTCATTACTAATAATTCTACTTCTTTGTACATATTTATGTTTGTAATATATCTGTATTATTCCATACCTGTGTTCGAGTTATTCTTCATTGGTTCTACCTTGGACCATCACCGTGGTACAAGGAACTTGGACCATAACAAGTGGCGACGAGGTAACCCCAAGGAAATACGAACTCTATACGCGGAGGACATACTTTTTTGCTATCCGTCACACATAACAAATGGCGACCTGGAAACCCCCAAAAGAAAAACGAACTCTCTACGCGGGGGACATACCTTTTTTGCTATCCGTCGCACATAACAGTGGTTGACGAGCAAACTCTAAAAAAAAAAAATTTTACGCGAGATTTCTAAAAAAAAAAACAAGTTCAACGCGAACACATAAAAAAAAAAGAAAAAAATAGGAATTTTCTTTTTGGATATCAATTTTACTGGCAACAAAGGAAATTTTTTTGCGTACACAGGTTTCAGAATATCAGGTTACACTAAGGTAAAATACGTACACAAAACTACGTTAACATGGAAGATTTTAAGTCAACCATTGTGGAACTTATCAAAATCCAATTTGAACAGCAACAAAAGTACGAACAGAAACATCTTGAGTTACAAGAATTATTGCTACGTGTAATGTCAAATAAAGAACAAATATCCGAGAACGAAACAGTTCTCTCACAAGACGCTATTTGGAGCACTATCGAAGATTTCACGTACGCACCCAGCGAAGACAAAACTTTTGCAAATTACTTCCGAAGGTACGAAGATCTATATGAATTTGACTGTAAAGATTGGTCAGACGCACGAAAAGTACGTCTATCACTAAGAAAATTAGGCACATGCAAATATACAAAATTCGTAGATTATATCCTTCCAAGAAAAACAAGTGAGTTAACTTTCAAAGAAGCCATAAAACTATTAACAGAACTTTTCAGCCATAATACCTCACTATTCCACAAAAGATGGAAATGTCTGAACCTTACAAAAAAGGACAGCGAAGATTACATAACTTTCGCGTCTATTGTTAATAAATATTGTGATGATTTTGAAATTATCGGAACTCAGCGCGGACAATTTCAAATGCTTAATTTACGTCCAAGGCCTGGTTTCAACCAAAGACGCGGAAATGAGACGCAGAATCCTTACTAAATTGGAGATTGTACAAGAGTTGACACTTCAAAAACTAGCCGAAGACTGCCAGAAATGCATCAGTGTGAAGAAAGACTCAAAAGACATAGGAGCTGGTACCGCGCACATACATAAAGTACGAAGACAAACCAATTTTCCCCCTTCAAGAACAGGTAAAACAACATTTTCTAACTCTAAGAATCAATATCAGAAAAACCTACCACCCAGTCCATGCTATCGCTGTGGGACTTGGCATTGGTTTAAAGACTGTCCATATCGTTTTAAAACTTGTCTATCATGTAAAAAATAGGCCATAAAAGTTCTCATTGCTGGTCTAGAAGAGAAAGCAAAAGCAGAATAAGAATCACGAGGACTGACCAAGCAGTTGAGACTAACATAAGAAAATACGTACAAGTTGAAATGCAAAACAGAAAAGTTGGGCTACAGCTGGAATCTGGCTCAGACTTAACTATTATAAACCTACAAACATGGAGAAAACTGAACAAACCTGCCATGTTAAAAACGGATAAAATTGCTAGATCAGTTACGGGGAGAAAAATAAAATTCGACGGTGAAGTAATTACAAATGTTACATTTAATGGAATGACGAAAAAAACTAAAAATGTACGTCTTAAGAAATACAGAAAACCTATTCGGAACGGACTGGATGCAAAAATTCGAATTGTGGGACTTACCAATAAGTACGTACTGCCAAACTGTAAAAAGCTTATCAACCGAGACAGGCAAATTAAAAGAGAAACTAAAAACGAGTTTCCCCAAAGTATTTTCAGCAGGTCTCGGAAGATGTAAGAAAATGGCAGCGAATATCGAAATAAAAGAAAACGTTCAACCTATCTTCAAGAAAAAAAGGAGCGTATCGATTGCGTCAATAGAAAAAATTGATCAAGAATTAGCTAGACTCGAAAACACTGGTATATTGACAAAAGTAAAATACAGTAAATGGGCCGCATCGACGGTCTACGTCAAAAAGAAATCAGGATAAATTCGAGTTTGCGCTGATTTTTCTACGGGTTTGAACGCAGCAATAAAGGACTACCACTATCCTCTACCCAGTCAAAAAGAAGCATTCACTAAATTAAATGGCGGAATTTTTTTTTCAAAAATTGATTTAAGTGAAGCGTACTTGCAAATTCCAGTCGACGAGGAAAGTTCAAAACTACTGTGGATAAACACACACAAAGGATTGTACAGATACTAAAGATTACAATTTGGAATTAAGGTCGGGCCGGCTATATTCCAACAGACAATGGATACGGTGCTTGTCAGACTAAAGTACACGATTGCATACCTGGATGACGTATTAATAAATAGCGAAAGCGTTGAACAACACTGGCAACATGTACAAGAGGTGTTTAAGAGAATACAATGCTATGGATTCAAAGTAAAAGAAAACAAATGCGTTTATTTTCATGAAGAAAATTAAATACCTTGGCCATATCATAGATCAAGAAGGTAGACGACCAGACCCTGAAAGGTCAACAGCAATAAAAAAAAAATGCCAGTTCCTAAGAACATTACAGAATTACAAAGTTTTCTAGGCTTAGTGAGTTACTACCAGGAATTCATTCCTCAAATGCATAAACTTCGCGCACCACTGAGCGAGCTGCTAAAGATAGAAAAAGTTTGGCAGTGGACAGATCAATGCCAGGAAACAGGAGATTTATTTTTGGCACACTACGATCCTAAACTAGAAATTATTGTAGCAAGTGACGCGAGCGCCTACGGAGTCGGAGCGTGTATATTGCATAAAATGCCAGATGGGACAATAAAACCCATTGCACATGCTTCTAGAACCCTTATACCAACGGAGAAAAATTACTCAGAAATAGCGAAAGAAACTCTAGGAATTATCTTCGCAGTCACAAGATTTCAGAGGTATATCTATGGCAGATATTTTACTCTACAGACCGATCATAAACCGTTACTAACAATTTTTGGTTCGGAAAAAGGTCTACCGGTTTACACTGCAAATAGGTTACTTAGATGGGGAACAATTCTTCTGAACTACAATTTCAGATTGGAGTATTTACCAACGAAAAAATCGGGCACGCGGATGGTCTGTCGAGACTTATACCAACAAAGACAGAGCCATTGTAAGATACGGTAATCGCAGCCCTAAGAAATGAAGAAGATATCAGGACAGTACTGTTAGAAACCTCCCAGTCACACTACAAGACATAAAAAATGAAGCCAAAAATGATGAATTTATAAATGAAACAAAAGCAAAAATAGCAGAAAAAATGAGCAAATATCGGACAGCTTTTCTCTATGCGAAAGGGTTGTAATTCCCAAAACATTACAAAAGCTAATCCTAAAAGATTTCCACAGGGGACATCCTGGAAAAAATAGAATGAAGTCGCTAATGCGAAGCTATGTATATTGGAAAAATATGGACCAGGATATTACTCAGACGGTGAAAATGTGCAAGGGTTGTAATTTAGCAGCCAAAGCACCGCCAATGATCCATAAACCATGGCCAGAGACTGATCATCCGTGATCAAGAATACACGCAGATTATGCAGGTCCAACTGACGGTTTTAAATATTTAATCATATTGGATAGTTATAGTAAATGGCCGGAGGTGTTTCGTTGTAAAAATCCTACTCCAGAAACGACCATAAATTGTTTCTCCACGAACTATTCGCTCGGTTTGGAGTAGTGGATTGCCTAGTCACAGATAATGGAACGCAATTCACATCAGCAGACTTCCAAGAGTTTTGAGAAATTTATCAAGTCAAACATATAAAATCCCCGCCTTATCACCCAAGATCAAATGTGCAAGCGGAGAGATTTGTCGATACACTCAAAAGAGCGTTACGAAAAGCATACGATGTGCCTACGGAGAAAGCATTACAACAATTTCTTCAGGTATATCGAATTACGCCAAATCATGCTACACCATCGACATTATCACCAGAAGAAGTGATGTTCGCTAGAAAAATCAGATATGCATTTGATAAATTGCTACCAAGTAAAACAAAACAAGTAACACAGCCCTACGCACCAAAAAGAAAATTCCTCCCAGGAGAAAAAGTATTTTAAAGCATATAAAAATAATACATCTTACTGGGAGCAAGGGACAATTGAGAAAAGAATCGGCAATATGGTTTACATAGTACAGGGACACAAATTCTCACATAGAAGACACGTAAACCAAATAAGGAAGAGACCGTTACAGGATGCTAACGTCCCACCTCAAGAAGAGGTGATGGACACGATTTTCGATACATTTGATATAAAAAGACCGCAAACAATGCCAGAACCAAGAAAATCGTCCAGAAAAAGGAAGTTCACAGAACCTTTGGAAATAGATCCAAAGAAAAAAAGATATTAAAAACCCATGCTACGCAAAAGCTTCGGAAGTGTGTGTGTGTGTGGGTGGGTGGGTGTGTTTGTATGGGAACTTACCCATAATAATAATGGACTATTCCGGACATCATAAATACTGCGCCTGAAGAGGGAGCAGAGTTCAGAGTCAGTCCTTTTTGGACGACTCGGCTAGACGGTCGAACTCTCTGCCTCTGAGGCAGAGGGGAACTCTCTGCCTTTGGGCAGAGAGGAACCCGGACGAGGTTCCGCCGAAGGGCAGAACCTCGTTCGGGGAGGTTGACCGGCCCGATCCCGTTTATACGGGATCTACGGGCTATTTTTTGGCCGAGCCTACGGGCTCGGGTACCCCACTTTAAACCCGGCCTTGTGCCACATCTGTCCCTCGTGGGGAGGACACTAAATACTTCAGAGTCAGTCCTTTTTGGACGACTCGGCTTGACGGTCGAACTCTCTGCCTCTGAGGCAGAGGGGAACTCTCTGCCTTTGGGCAGAGAGGAACCCGGACGAGGTTCCGCCGAAGAGCAGAGCCTCGTTCGGGGAGGTTGACCGGCCCGATCCCGTTTATACGGGATCTACGGGCTATTTTTTGGCCGAGCCTACGGGCTCGGATACCCCACTTTAAACCCGGCCTTGTGCCACATCTGTCCCTCGTGGGGAGGACACTAAATACTTCAGAGTCAGTCAGAGACAGAGTCACGTCAGACGATTACTGTAAGACATTGGAATAGTGATACTTGTCGAGACAACATAGTTCACTCTAACCAAATCTGATTGTCATTACTAATACTTCTACTTCTTTGTATATATTTCTGTTTATTCACATATATCTGTGTTATTCCATACCTGTGTTCGAGTTATTCTTCATTGGTTCTACCTTGGACCATCACCATGGTACAAGGAACTTGGACCATAACAATTTATGAGACTGGGATTTTGTTCACTTTTGGATTAAGAGGTTGAGATTTTGTTCATTGGGTTTTTGTCCACTGGTTTTTGTCCACTGGTTTTTGTCCTATTACCTGCTATGCTAAATGCTGACTTTATCGGTCTAAAAACTCTTCTATTGAATTTTGGTAACATTGTCATTTGCGAACGAAACAAGGGATTTGGAAGAAACTGTTTTTAAAATGAGATCAACATTTGTGTCTTACTTTCAATGTCATGAAAAATTTGCAAAAATATCCATAATAACAAATTCAGTTCTTTTGTTGCCAGTTTTCAGTTATTCGTAGACAGAAACTCACCATTTTTTGCACTCATCCACAGAGTTCCTATATTGAGTTGTCTCTTTCTTAAATAGTCTCGTTAGATCGAGACTTTCATGTGGATGTTATGCAAGGCGCTAAACCCGTTCAGAAATATTTAAACTGTCAGCTGTATGCAACTGCTTTCTCAGATGGATGCTTAAAAATAGCTTCGAGTGAATGAAGCAAATACGTGTCAGCAGCAACCATCCTTTTTTTTAACCTCGTGGACGGCTGATACAGAATCGCGAAGAACTGTACAAAGAAATGTACAGAAACCACATCAGCAGCAACAACTAAAATTTATACCACATGTAACTCGAAGATGTTGATGTTCCAGACTACATCAAACAAAAACTCCCACCTCCGTCACTACGGAAAAGAGTGATAACTCGATTGGATTAACCTATTCTGAAATTTTACAAATTACGACCAAAAGTAAGTTTGGCTGTTCAGCTAATGAATTTTAAATGTTTCTATATAAGGAAACGCCTAATATTACCATTAGAGATTAGGAGAACAGATTACATTTTAATACTACTCCTGGCTAGGGAGTAAAGAAAAGCGTATCTCGAGTAACAATGGTTGCTCGGTCAATGAATACTAAATGTTTCCATATAAGAAAACGGTTATATTCAGTGGTGTGATTCAAAGATTTCAAGAGCGGGTTCTCTCAACAACAAGTCTCAGTAGCAACGAGTTCCCTCTTTTTTCCATAGTCTATACTTTACTATATAGATATAATTCAGGAATAATTTTTTCTTGCACTTATTCAAATTTAATCTGCATTACATTGCACCTTATCATTTTGAAAGGAAAATAATTAAAAGAAACGCTTTAAAATCTTTTATTCATGATCTTTCATTTTTAAAATTTCCTAATAACCATTTGTCATCATAGACTTCAACTTTATTTTTACCTTACTCTGTTGTCATCGACACTGATTTTTTTCTAAACTATGTTTTAACGAAAGGGGCGGCATCGTATAAATCTAAAGGGAGACCAATAAAATTAATTATCAAGTTCGCTGCTTTTTCCACTGTAAGGTGGCTTCTTTTATCTGAGTATATAATATTCATTCTTGAAAAACCTCTTTCTGTCTCGGAAGAACTGATAGCAATCGTATTGATTATAGTTTTCGCTTTTTGTACACGTTGAAGAATTACAGGATTATGAAAGTTGTTCAGGACATTTCCACATAGTCACGAAAATCATTAATGGGAATGTTGCGATGAAAATTTATACTGAAGACATTCAGCTTTTCTTCTGCACCTTTCCAGGGAATAACTACTTCAGCAATTCAAATCTATATTAACATTCATTCGATCACCTGAATTTACATCCCCAACTGATTATGTGACTACAATGTGTAGACAATCTAAAATTAGCAGTTTGTCTGTTCGGGTTGCTGCTAGAAACGTGTTTGCTGAGCTTATAAAATTCCAAGAACAAGTTCGCGCGAGCCTGAGCGATCCGGCTGATTCCCACCACTGGTTATATTACCATTACTATTAGAGATGAGGAGAACAGATACTACACTTTGATCCTAGCCCAATTGCCACAGTGATAATATTACTTTTACTAACATGGATGAGTATAACAAATACTACACTTCGATCCTAGCACAATTACCAGAGTGCTCATATTACCTTTACTATTACAGATGAGGAGAACAGATACTACACTGATCCTAGCTCAATGGCCAAAGTGCTAATATTACCGCTAATAATAGAGATGAGGGGGACACATACAACACTTTGATCCGACCCTAATTGCCAGAGCGCAGAAAAGTGTATATCGAGTAGCAATGAATGCAGAATGTTTCCTTAGGGGTAATTTGCTCTTATTGTGGTTCATATAATGTGGTTGTTAAATGTTCTGATATTTGTGTTGTCTTGTTGAATAAGTGATTTATTTTGTTGTGATGAGTCTATTTTTAAAAATATTGTTCAATATGAGGATGTAATATTTGAGTAAAACTTATCTTTAGTTTTCATTTCCTGAGAGGTCCATTTTTACATGCTCCCAGGGTAAGAGGTTGTTGAAAAGACACCAGATTCTTAATGTTTCGCCAGTAGGGTGTTTTCCTTTTTTACTAGGGAATCATGGGGAATATTGTTTTTTTTATTTCTCGTGATCGCGAGATTACTACATGGTGAAATGAAGACAGAAAACAAAACAAAAACATTAGTATGTGTTACGGTAACAAACATTTGGATCATTTTAACAGAAACTTCGTTAACTTATGATGTCAAGAAACGTATTAAACTGCAAACGAACTTCATAATGCTTTTTAGGATTCGTACAAGACTTCATTTTCTTACCAAATCACTAGGTGTCAATATAAATTCACCAAAAGAAAATGGAAAAAAAACTGAAAAGCGCATTTGAAATAATTTAAATATTTTCACTGAAGTTAAAATTGGGTTTAATAACAATTCAATTTTTCTTGATAAATAGTCTAAATCTAATCCGTAAAAAAAGAAATATAGAAATATTTTTAAATAATTCATGTTCACGTTTGACTCATTGAACGTCTAAACGATAAATAACAAAATTAATAAATATCTTAAAAATTTGTCCTAGAGATTTGTCTCAAAGTAAATTAATGAATTTATGGATTAATTAACAGAATTTTGTAAAAGTAATGCTTACGTCTTGCTTAAAACAGCTAAAGTAACGTTTATTTACGCACAGTAGCTCGTGAGTTGGCATAAAGGTCATAGGTAAACCACAGTAGTTTTCTACTGTCACCCCTCTAAAGAGCAAGTAGAACATATAAGATTTAAATAAATACTGAGCACCAAGAGTACCAGCATCAAAAAATTGGTATGATGCTTAAAAATAAATCTTTAACTTTAACCAATAGTTTAAGAATATCATTTTTACCCTGTACACTTTTATGAAACTCAGTAGAATGAATAATTTTATTTTGTATACATTAGAAGTATTAAAAAAGAAATTACTTTAAAACTAGTGAAATCAGAACTCATTGCTTTTATTTGTGTTTTTTTAGTTATTTTCTTACCTGTTTCATGTCATAAAATATTTAACTGCACTCACTGAGGTTTTTTTTCTAATTATTCTGATTTTAAAATTTATTTATCAACTTTCCCCCCTATTTTGTAAAAAAAGGCGGAAAGATGATAAAGACTTATTGAACGAGTATTGTTAATTGATTGCAGTCACATAATTTTTATTTCCTCACTTACGTACAAAAAATAATTCAACGGTTGCAAAAATGAAAATAATTCTTCTAAAAAATGTTCATACTTGGAAATAACATCAAACTTGACATTTTTCGATTCTTCAAATGTGTTTTTATTTTGAAATAAAAAAAAATGTTACAAACAGCGAAGGGGGTGAATTTCCAAAGGGCCAAAACGCTTTGAAAATTTACAAGTAATTTTAATAGAATAAATATTCATTGTACATTTTTTTCTGTAAAATCTTCAAGAAAATAATATTTTATTTTATTAAATTTTGAAAACACCAAATCTCAGCTAAAATTATTTTTTGAATATTATTCGAATTATTTTTTTAAAATGTTCGGGGGCGAATTTTCAGAATGTTTATACTTGATATGGCTTAAATGTTTTACTGAAATAACATTTTCAGGGATTTTCTTTATATAAACAAAAAAAAGATCGCGACCCCCCCAACCCCAATTATACACGAGATAACGGAAAGATGGGGTTCACCAAACCTAAACAAAATTCCACAAACTGTTCTAATAACATACCCAATTCATTATACAATTTATTCATTAATGAAACAGCCAGTTATGTAACATGCGTGATACACGCTTAGGCGATCATGTATCTTTCGATACATGACAGACGAGGCAGATTTATTTTCCCGCAGTAGGTTGCCTTTTCTTTCTGCGGTAGACCAGTTGCTATCCAAGGCTATAGAACCCGGTCTATCCCGCTATTTACCCATAAGTCTTCTTCTCCCATAGCTGGAAGGAGAAAAGGATTCATACCTTTCCAAGTAAGTAAACGTAATAGATCTGGCTAGTATTCGAACTCGGCTCTCCGATTCCTCAGTCGGAGCTGCTATCCATTACGCCACCGTAAGTGCTGAAAATTGTGTTTAAATCGGATAATTATTTGATTTTCGGTCATTTTATAAAAATTGGGTGTAGCGTTTTTTTTGCTTTCATTTCGGAAAGAAAAATGCATTCATTTCAATGGTACCTACAAGTTAATAAAAACAGTGTTCGTCTACAGACAAGGAAATCTATGACCCACAAGATATACTGATTTCGAAATTTGGTTGCATTGAGATCCAGGCATTTCTGAGAGATTCCTTTGGCTTCGTTGTGATCCAAGGAAATTTCTTTGTTCTCATTGAGATCCGGGGATTTCGAGGAGATTTCTTTGGCTTCATTGAGATTCAAGGATTTCATGGAGATACCTTTGGCTTCATTGAGATCCGGGGATATCAGGAAGATTCATTTGACTTTATTGAGGTCCTGAGAATTCGAGGAGATTCCTTTGGCTTTATTGAGATCTGAAGATTTAGGGAGATTCCTTTGGCTTCATTGAGGTCCAGGGATTTGAGGGAAATTCCTCTTCAAAATCCGACGAAAACAAAATGTTCAGATCGACAAATTAGAACATTTATCGGCACTATTGTTTTTATTTATTTCATTATACTTGTTTTATTTTTAGAATTCTGCGGTAGTTTCATTCAAATTTCATTCAAATTCTCATTCAAATTTCATTCAAATTTTCATTCAAATTTCTGTTGTTTTATTTTCAGGACACTCCGATCATCTCATATATGTCAATATCTTTTTTTTTGGGGGGGGGGGTTATTACTAAGAAAGAGTTTTAGTATCAGTAGCAATATTATATCATATTTTCGATCCGCCTTGTTTACCAATAGCCATAGAACGACAGTCCGAAAGATACAATGAAAATGCATGAAAGAAAAGAAAAACAAGTTGATAAATTAATTATGGTTAACACCTCGTCATCTTTGAAATTAAAAAAAAATCAACACTAGTGCTATAAATTAAATAAATAATGACAAAAATTTAAACATTTTATGAAGAATAAATGAGATATAAAAACATTCCTTTTAAATTTGTCGGGGCACCTCGGTGTTAGCAATCTTGTCTCGTTAGATGATTGAAAAGTGAGTTCGATCCTCCCTAGATGCCCCATACTTTCGGCATTGTGCCACATCTAAGCTACGCTTAGAAAATAACCGTTTAAACTTAGTCGGTAAGATATAATGGCAATAAAATCAATAGTATTTTTATCGGGTCGGCATTGCATAATCTTGTCAAACGTGCCAGAAAAAAACCGACTGTTGATAACGGACCGTTAAAAGGATGGTTCTCCATTGACACCGCTATTATTTTAACTACCTTCACTCCTCGGCAATGTTTAGTGTTTTAAAAAGCGATGATTAGAATTTAAAAAAAAAAATAAACATATGATGAAAGTGAATTTATACACTTATTTTTTTCTCTTGATAATTTACAACAAAAATATTAAGCACTATTTATGTTTCAATTTGACATTAAAATTTTAATTAAAACTTCCTTGAATTTATTATTTCATTTCATTTTTATTTATTTATTTATGAGACTGAAATTTGTAAACAAGATCTACACATATTTATAACTTTTTTCATTCGTTACTTTTGTTTATATTTTATTCGATTTTATTTAGATCAGAAAATATTTATGTTTATTAGTAATTGGTAATTTTATATAAAAATAAATCACCTGTAAAATTTTGTCACTCAGCTGATTGATGTTACCTTCAGCATCCCGACTCCAGAGTTTCATAGGCGGACCTGGCCGCCCACTCTTTCAGGTGGTATCCGCAATTTACTGCTTATATTTTTTCGATTTTTTTTCCTTTTTATATACATTTAACATTGGTGAAAGTTTTTTCTGTATTTTTTATGTTCGCCCGTCTCTCTAGCTCTCTCTCTCTCTCACTCTCATTCTGTCTCTCTCTCTCTCTGTCTCTCTCTCTCTCTCTGTCTCTCTCTCTCTCTCTCTGTCTCTCTCTCTGTCACTGTCTCTCTCTCTCTTTATATATATATATATATATATATATATATATATATATATATATTAATAATAAAAGCGGAGAACTTAGAAATCCATAGATAATATTTTATTTCGTGAGACCAGATGGCCATCACTTTAGACCAAAAATTTTACAATAAATTGATTTTAAATTTAACCAGACACAAAAAAAGAAAAAGGAAAAAAAAAATGAAAAAAGGAAAAAGAAAAATCTTGTGGAAGAGTGAGAAAAAAGGAAAAAAGAAAATAAATACTGCTACTTGGTAATATTATATTTGCTCTGTTCTTACATTGAGCTCTCTTTGATGTTATATCCTCCTTGGAATTATCCCTACTAATTACCAAAAAATATTATATATATATATATATATATATATACAGTGTAACCCGGATATAAGAGACCCGGGTATAAGAGAAACCCGGATATAAGAGAGATTTCCTCTGGTCCTAAATTAGAGCCTGTGTTAATGTATATATAATAGACCAAACCCGGATATAAGAGACTTCTTCTCCGGTCCCGGCAACTCTCTTATATCCGGGTTAAACTGTATATATATAGTGTGACCCGGATATAAGAGAAACCCGGATATAAGAGAGAGTTTATCTGGTCCCAAATTAGAGCCTGTGTTAATAAAACAAAATAGACCAAACCCGGATATAAGAGAAACCCGGATATAAGATACTTCTTTTCCGGTCCCGACAACTCTCTTATATCCGGGTCACACATTGGGTGCTGGTGTTAATAAAATAGTTCTTGATGTATAATAACAGCTATAATCTATACTACTAATAAAATATACATTTTTACCTCACGGGTGGCACAGTTTTATGCACAAACTTTCATGCACCGTTTGTGCTACCGGCGAGATATATATATATATATATATATATATATATATATATATATATATATATATATATATATATATATATATATATGAATAAAGGCAAAAGGAAAATTTATCTTAGTTGACGCGTTTCGTGCTATGAGGCACTTTATCAAGGCATTATTTAGGTATAGGAACGCTGATAAATATTCATGATAAATATTCATGATAAATATTCAAATGTATATATGTATATACAAACAAATTTTGTTAAATCCAAACGACTGTATATTTTATTTTATACTGCATTTGTACAATTTTCCAAGAAGATGTTGTATGTCAGGATCAAAGTTGTGGCTAAACTGTCTGAAGAACAGATTTTGTTCTATTTTTAGATGCACAACATTTTATTGGAAAAATGAAATAAAAATGCAACTTACAAACCTTGTCGGCTGAATCCAACAAAACTTGTTAATCAGAATCTTAGAGATGCTTAGGTCGGCATGGACAAGAAAAGGTTGAGAAGCACTGTACAAACCATTATTATCTAAAAAAATTCTTACAATCTAAAAATATTTTCTGCTTTAAATAATCTCCAAAGAGTCGATAAGCCGTAAAAAATGGATCAATCCATCAATTGAAATGTATCGTGTTTTAAATTACATTTTTCTACAGTTAA